>KZ507426.1:48767-69743 GCA_002844005.1 Limosa lapponica baueri
TGAGTCACTAATGTGCCCGGGTTCATGTTGCGGCTTGCAAGCCATTAGTGCTTGTTCAGATAGTTTTTTGTTGGGTTTTTTTTTGGTTTTGTTTTTTTTTTTTTTCCCCCTGCTCCTTCTGATTCAGCTGATCTGGACGGCCAATGGCTTCCTTGCTTGCTCATGCTGCCATTAGTCACAGCCCTGCTGTTAATTCACCATCCTGCCAGGGGTGGGGAAAGGACAAGAGGCCAGAGGCGAGTGTTTGGTAATCGGGGACGGGCAAGCGGCTCTGGGTGGGGTCAATCACCACCCCGATTTCATGGCGCTGCGGAAGGGAGCTCAAGCCCTGCTGGTACCATCTGCCTGAGCTTTTCACACAGGAGGTGCTAAAAAGGGATCCTGGAGCTTTAGGGAAAAGCATGAGTTGTAAGTGAGCATCAACACACCGGGCAAACAGGCTCTGCCAGCTGTGCTGGGAGGTGAGGAGCTACTGAGCATGTTCATGCAGCTCTTTGAGAAATAAAGTTCTGCTTCGTAGGTTGATTGCAGAGAGACGCTGCCTCTTGCCGTATTGTGGCCTTCAGATGGTGTGGCTGTGGGTATCCATGGCATGGGAAGGTGCCTTTCCTGGTGTGTTCTCCTGAGAGAAGACAGGCAGCGGGGCTTGTTTGGTCTGTCTCCTGTATGGCCAGTCCCTGGGCACGGCAAAAGAGGTTATCGAATGGTCCCACTGGGCAAGATGGCATCCCCTTCTCCAGCACGGACCAAATCCCCCAAGGGAAAGTCCAAGGATGGAGCAAACAGGCAGCATTGCCCCTTGCAACTGGTTTGCACCTCTGGGACTCACCATGCTACGGGGGAGTTTCTCTGTATTTAACCAAGTTCGGGGGCATTTGGGAACCCTGCTTCAGCCTGCATGCGGACACGGGCCATGCTGGGAGGGCCCCATGTTGATCAACCCTGACCCTAAAACGCCCCCCCTTGACATCCGCTAAAGCTTTTCTCGTCTCCCGTTTTCAGGAAGGTCTGCTGCCTTCTTACCGACAGCAATGAGAGTCCTCCCACCGCAGAGGGCAGAAACCAGACACCCCAACCGCGCGCTAGCCTTTTCTCCTTTTTTTCTTTTCTTGATGTTTACCTGGGATTGCAGCCAGATGGGCACTGAAAACTGGTTTCTGAGACCAGAATTTGGGACAGCGATAATCTAATCTGACCTCCTGTGTAACCCAGGTCAGGGAGTTTAACGTGGTAATTCCTGCAAGGGAAGGAATTAGTCTTCCTGGCTGCGCCGTGAACTCGGCTCAGCCCAGTAATTTGTGGTTGAATTAGGTATCTTCAGTCTCGGGTCTGAAGCAATGATGAGTTTTCGTCTCCCTCGGTGGATAAAGGTCTGGTTTGTTGCATTAGATTTTCTCCCCAGCTACATTCAAGAGATGTTCGACAGTTAAATTAGATTAGAGGAGCTATACCCCACATGGTAGTGGTATTATTTGGATGTGTACAAATATATTGTGTCACTAATAGTTTAACCCTGCAAATTCGAGTTAAAAGGATGATGATTACAATTGTGGTGATTTCCTGCAGACCACTGTGAGTTATTTGTGCACACAGTTGTGACTCAGAGGCTGTAGGAGTTGGGTGCAAATAATACAAAAGGAAGTTTATGACTTCCTCCCCCACTTCACCCCTCTGACCCTGCTTCTCTCCTGCCTCCCCTTCTGATATGATTTTGGTTATATGAAGACTTGTGAGGGGATGCTGGCTTTGTTTCAGGGATATCCACTTGTGAAAACTGAGTCATGTTCTCCCACAAGAAGTGCTTTTATCAGAGCATCTCATCTCTTGCATAATATGAGAAAGAAAGGCAAATAGGTTGGAGAAAGGAGAAGGCTAAATGTTCAAAGCCTCAGAGATCTCAATCTGACCCCATCACTTGTTAAATGACCAAAGGGTGATCACTCTTGGCCAGAGTCTTTCCAGCAGAAAGCTGCTCCAGAGACTCCTCCTTGCCAGCTGCTCAAGATAAATGAGTTCATATGGAAATACATTGCCTTGAATATACAGCCATATGTGCATGTTTTGTATATATCTACACGCATACTTACTTGAATAAAAAATACAAACAGATCCCTGCATGTACCTGAGCTACTTCAGTTTGAACTAAGAGCTGTCAGTGCCTCATAGCTTCCAGCAGAGGTGATATATGTGTATACATACACACACATACCCATACATACATCAACTTTCCCTGTTTTCCCTGCCAAAGACAGGGATCCCTCCATGCCCTGTGCCTTTCAGCAGCAGGGAACAGGCATCTCCGTCATGTTGGAGCTGGATAAACCAGAGAGGTGCAGACAGAAACCAAAGCTATTCTGATTGGGAAGGAGGAAAAATCTCTAATTAAGCAAATATACACACAGGGCCTAATACTGCCCTTAGTACAGCTGTGCTCTCCTTCTCTGTCACTGGCAGAATTCAGCCCATAGAGTGAGCTGGTGTATTTTCTTCTGGTCTTTTCTAGTTGCAGATTCAGTCACATACCTGTGCAGAACTTCTCTCCTTCCCATAAAATCGTGGCTGTATTTTAGCGAGCAGGTCAGCGGTGCTCAATCTGTGGCTTTCAGCATCTGTGCAAGCATCTGAGAAAACAAGCCTATTACTACAGTTAGTTTAAATTACTAGTGCAGAATTTTTCCCTCCACCAAGGCCAGCAGACTGAGAAAGGATGAAGCTCTCCAGAATGGTTTTAAACTTGCTGCTCAAAGAGCCGAAGGAGCCTGCAACAAAAACCAGGCGAGGAATGAATGGTGGGTGCTTTCTGCACTCGTCCTCTTGCTTCTTATTCTAATTCTTCATCTCATTTCCCTCTCTACGGGCAAATGGGGTGAGTGGGTCTCAGGTCCTCTGTGTCTAACAGAGTACAAGGAAATCCCGTTTCAATATGGTATATTTTGGTCCCATAGGCTCTGTGAAATTCAAGGAAGGAAGGATCAGTTTATTGACAGCTGAAACATCTTAAATAAAATGAGGCTGTGCTTTCCTCCTGCAGTCCCTGCTTGTGGCTCACTGAATAAGAAACTCCCCTTAAAATGACAAGCTCGGCCTGGAGACTAGTGATCAGCTGGAATGGATGGAAATCAAAACAAGGTTGTTGGGTTTAGGTATTTTTTTTACTTGGCGCCCGATAAATTTTCCCCCACATAGAATAATTCAGAGCCAAGATTTTTTACAGAGTTCTGAGATCGCTGCTTTGCCTCTTCGTACGTTTTCTTTTCTAAACAGGGTTTTATTTTCCGTGATATCAAGCCAATAAGTGAGAAGCTTGTGGAGACCTGCTCACACGCTGAACCTGGAGAACGGCGGGGAAAACCCAAACCAGTATTGCTGCATCGCTAATGGCACCGAGGCTCAGATAACAACTATGGCTGCTGGATATTTAGGCTCTGCATTTAACCCACCTCTCCTGGCTGCCTTTACAGCTCACGTTTAAACAACAAGCACTTTCTCTTTCCCAAGGCTTTTTCCTTAATTGGATTTGTGTTGTATTTTTTTTTTTTTCCTTCTCATCTGTGGCTTAAGAAACCATAAAAAAATAGCTTGGAGGAACCAAAAAGAAGCAGCACTCCAGAGAATTTCAGGCAGGAATTACACGGCTTTCCTAAAAAGCCATTTTGCCTCTTACTAACGGGACGGGGAGGGAAGGGAGATGGGAGGTGTTTTGTTCTGCACGAGTTGGTGATGAAAATGAAATGCAAGTTTAAATCAGGAACTGGGCCCAATTTCCTTGCTGAAACCAACACTGTAGGAGGTGGGTCAATATTGCTATCCCAGATTTATATATGGATGTGTAATAGAGTATTTATCATTCAGGAAAGGGCTTTGGGAAGGGGCCGGCTATTATACTCTATTTGCCCTGTACTTATTCTTCCTGGGGCCTTACCGGTCCCACAGGGTAGCAGAGCTGGGACTGGCACAGATGCTTCTTGGCTCCTGTTCTTGTGCCTGGTGGCTGAGCCGTCACTGTCCACAATAACTCCACTGCTGTGGGTTAGACTGTGGTCTTCACACCAGGCTGTGCAGCACTTTCATCTCATGAACGGCCGTGTCACCTGAAGCAGTGGGCACGTCCCTGATCAAAAGGGATGAGCACACTGGTGACTAAACCCCCTTAACACAGCATCTCCCCCTCATCAACCCACTCTAGAGGAGAAAAAAAACAAATGAGAGGACCATTACCTGGCATGTTTCCTTCAGCAGCAAACCAGGTGTAGAAGTTCCTGCCCCACCGCCCTCTGGCTCCTGCTTGTCCATCTTTGCTGTCTCTTCCATGGTGGCAACCCGGCTGCAAGCCTGCGCTTATCCACAGCATCACTGAAAGCATCCCCACTGGAAATAAAAATATCCTCTTCTGCATCAGCACAGCTGAAGGGGTGGTGAGCTGTGGCAGAAAGTGAGACCAAGCTGGGTGGGATGCACACCAAGGGCCCTTCTGAAGGCAAACAAGCAGTGAGTAGATGCTCACTGCAGCTGCAGTAGATCCCTGCAATAACCCTTCAGTCATGAAATATGTTTCAAATAATATGGTGGGCAACTGGGTATTGGACATGAGGAAATGGGAAGACAGAACCATAGAATCATAGAATCATTTAGGTTAGAAAGGACCTGTAAGGTCACTAAGTCCAACCATTAACCTAGGACTGCCAAGTCCACCACTAAACCATGTCCCTAAGTGCCACATCCACATGTCTTTTAAATACCTCCAGGGACGGCGACTCAACCACTCCCCTGGGTGGCCTGTTCCAATGCTTGACAACCCTTTCAGTGAAGAAATTCATCCTAATATCCAAACTAAACCTCCCCTGGTGCAACTTGAGGCCATTTCCTCTTGTCCTGTCGCCTGTTACTTGGGAGAAGAGACCGACCCCCACCTCGCTACACCCTCCTTTCAGGTAGTTGTAGAGAGCGATAAGGTGTCCCCTCAACCTCCTTTTCTCCAGGCTGAACAACCCCTGCTCCCTCACCCGCTTCTCATAAGACTTGCCCTTACCAGCTCCATTGCTCTTCTTTGGACACGCTCCAGCACCTCAACGCATATTGATATTTTGCACCTCATTGCATAGCAAGATTTCTTGGTACAGATCTCCAAGGGAGAGCTATAAGCTGTTCTTGTCATCAGTCCCCGTGGCAGTTAATCCTACAGAGGTCCTTCAGTAAAATTAAGGATTTAGCCTTCTTCAAGAGAACTGGTGATAAGCATTGTTTATGGTCTTGCCCCCCCAAGATTTTCATGGTCCCATGTTGCACAGGCTCATAAATGTATATGTACATTGATCCTCATAGCACAAATGCTTCTGAAAAAGCAAGAGTAGTGCTTGTTCTGCTCTCATATAATTTTGCCAGTTTTCTGGGCGCTGGGCACCAGTTACCTTCTTTTTTGAAGAAGCATTCACTCATGGGCCTTGAGTCAGAAACATAACACTGTACGTGTCCCAGGGCCATGTCTTCTGACAGGAGGGACTTGCTGGTAAAGGGGTGGTGAGATTTTTCTCAAGCCATGCCAGTCACTGTGATGGCAGCTGGATCCAGGCCTGAACTCCTGGTTTTGGGGATGCAGCAGCACCCCTCTGTATAAATAACAACAGCGACTCTGCAGGCATCCTAAGTCACTGAGTGCCAGAGGGCTTTCTTCTCTCTTTCCAGAAGACTACAGCATCATGTTGTATCAGAGCTGCAGCCACTGGCACTAGGTAGAGATAAGACTGCTGCCAGAGATCTGGAGACATGCTGATTTCCCCTCTACTTTTCTGGACTTTGTTACCTTATAAAAGAAGCAATCACCTTTCTTGCAAGAGAACAGGGCTTTGCATTATTGCAGCATTTTTCACTTCCAAGTCACTTTACAAACATTAAGTGGTGCATCCTCACAACGCACCTCCAGGCGGCTGCGGATATGTTTTATCTTAATTTTATAGTTGTGTTTAATCAAGCAAACAGGAAACCAGGTTCTCACCAAATCTTCATTTTCTGGCCCTCAGGTTAGACCCACAGGCACAGTCCCATCCTCTGTCTGGCTTGGGCTTGGTCTCTAATCAGCCTGGGATGGCATCGCTATAGAAAAACAGCCCAGAGAATAATCTGGGGGCCAGCCAGCACCAGGCTGCAGAGTGGTTGCATGTCACAGTTTTACCTTCAAGTGTAAACGTTTAAGCTCTTGGGCACTTGCAACCTTCTCCTCTCATCCCGTCCTACACAGTGCATGGCATTTTGCAACTGCAGCTCATCCTCTCTGACCCAATGGCTGATTTCAAAGGCATCTACTCCCTCTAGTCCATAGCCACACGGGCCAACAGAAAATGACCTGGTGATAAAGCGTGGTCATATTAATGTCTCCCAAAGCATATTTTCAGGCTTCACTAACAATTTATACTCAACAGTGAAGAGCAGGTACAGACACCAGGGAAGCAGCAGCAGGATGGGTGGACCAGCACCCTGGCCCTGGAGAAGAGCCAGACATCCCGTGCACTGCCAGGCTGCTGCTGGGAGACTGTTGCTCCTGCCCCTTCATCCAGGGCAGATTCCACACTCTTTGGAGCATCTAAATAATTTTTAGTTACTACTCACTTGCCCATTCTGCATCAATGTATTCACATGTCCATATGTAAAGCTTTTTTAATTTTAGTTCTTTTAATTTCAGTGAATAAAATACAGCCATGTATTATACAGCTTCATGTCTGAAGCTCCCAAATAACCTTATTTTTGACCCAGTGCACTCACTTTTGACATTATGCTGCACTGTGATTTTCATGGTGGTTAAAAAAGCTAAATGAATCACCAAGGCTACACTTCTGAGTCCCATCCTGGTTTTTCATACCTCCTGGTCAAGATACACTTCAGCAAAACACACCGGGCTCATTTTCATACTACATTTCCCAGAGGCTCTGTGTAAATAAAAGGGCTGCAAAAGCTCCCTGACTGTTCCCAACGTTTTCATGGGGACAAAACCCAGGAAGCAAGAGTTCTTGTTCTCTGTGCCTCGCATGTCAATAGCCTTTTAACATGAGATGTTGAAAAAGGCCAATGACTCAGTTCAAAGGAAAACCTCACCATGGGATGGTAGATCCTGATTATCAGACACTCTTTAATCTGACCATCATGGTGCATCTGCTGAGAGGTTAAATCCATGAATACTGTCCAGGTTTCTATTAAACATTCAGAGGTCAAACATCTCATCTGAAAACATGACACTGCTGTTGTCCTTGCCCCTGTACCAGCCTACACGATTAACACATCTGTATGTTGTTTGTACAGCGCAGAAGACAAATAACGGCTGGATTTCCCAAACTGCGGCCACAGCAGAGTCAATGAACTTACAGACATCAGTGGAAAACTTCTCCACATCAATGGATTTCTTGCTTATGGCAGATCACTTGCATGTCTGGATTTCCTACTGCTATTAAGAATTATGGCTGTAATCCTACATGAATGGTTTTTTAGTGTTTTAACTGCAGCAAGCCATAGGCGGGCAAGATAGCGCAAGCCGCGTGGACTGAGCAAGTCTGTGATCTCACCCATTACACAATAGTTTCAGGAGCCCCAGTGGTGTAACATTGCACAGAACAAGCTCCAAGGAGATTGGGGGTTACAGACAGTCCCGAGGAATTATTTTATGTCATGGGAGAGAGAAATGGGAAGGAACAGGAGTTCAAAGTCTGGATTACCATAAGGCCAGCAAAACACATTCCTGCAGCCTGCAAATGTACGAAGACATCATACTTGGCTCATTTCCTTTTCTCTTGCCTGTAGCAGCCACAGCTTCAGTTCTGCTTTATTTGTACTACGTCAATGTCTCAATAAAACGTGACTGTGGGGCCTGATCCTCACCTAGTAGGTAGCTCTCCTGATGCCGGCTCATCTGTGTGAACACCAGCCAAGGCAGCTCCGTCCCAGGCAGGGAAACACTATTTCCATTACACTATCTCTTGCATTTATTGGCTTTTTTTTTCCCCCTTAATGGCATTTACATTTCAGCCATAAAATACGCTCAGATTCAAACTTGGTCTGGACCAGGTCTCCTCCAAAAAGTTTCTATTCAATTTTCCCACAAAATTGCTATGTCTATTTGTAGGGAAGGCCTGTGAAGGGCAGGCTGGGCTTACATCTGCCAAATTCAGTTTGGATTTATTTCAGCACTGAAGGCCTGCCGGGGGCAAGGCAACGGCAGGCTGAAGGCTGAGGGAAGAACTGAGGACCTGGGGGAAATGGGGTGACACCGAAAGGGCAAGAGAGAAAGCAGGACTCTGCAAAATAGGGTTCCCACCCAAATAACAGGAAGGTGCAGAAGGAAGCAGTGCAGCTAACCTGCCCCTCTCAGGGCTGCTACCCAGATATTCACTCTCCTAGCCATTGTCAGTCATAGAATCATAGAATCATAGAATGATTAGAGTTGGAAAGATCATCTTGTTCCAATGCCCTGTCATGGGCAGGGACACCTCCCACTAGACCAGTTTGCTCAAAGCCCCATCCAGCCTGCTCTCGAACATCTCCAGGGATGGGACCTTCACAACTTCCCTGGGCAACCTGGGCCAGTGTCTGACCACCCCGAGAGTAAAGAATTTCTTCCTAATATCTAATATCTATCAGTCCCTGTGTTTCAGGGCTCCTCTGCTCTTTCAGGGCTGACCCCTGGGTCTATCCCTGCTGCCGAGGACAGGGCTGGCTTGGATGCCCTGGTCAATATCTGTACGTACCTCTGCTGCCTCTGGGTATCATGTGCTTCCTCCCCAAAAGGTTTCAGTCCAAATGAGCCAACCTGCTGCAAGTCCCCTGGTTTGAACTATTTAGATTGCTGCTACTAAAACCCACCAAGGAACAACTACCCAAGCACCAGAGCGAGCTGACCTGAGTGCACAGGTCCTTAGGAACTTGGAAAAAAAAACAACCCTGAAGTGTTTTTAGAAACCATATTATTCTAACAGTTCAGATTTTAGAAAAATACTAATGCCAGGTTTGCTATCATGCCCAAAGCATTGACAGGAAGAATAACCCATTGGTCAGGAGGAAAGCTCATTGGAAACCAGTCAGAAGCCCACATATATTTCTCCTACCAAAACAGCTGTCCCAGCATCTTAAACAATTGCCATTTCAGGATCCAGCAGGCTACAATCAGAGATTACTTCTATCTACTGCATAGTACCTGCATTTTTTATGCTGTTTGACTGAATTGACTGAATTTTTGATGATATCTCATGTTTTTACTGGGGTTTGCCCTCTGCCATGACAAGCACAGTCTTTAAAAGAAACCTCACTCCCGTCTGTGTGCTCAGTGCTTTGCAGAGCTTTTGTGTTTACCAAAACATATCCTCATGTCCCTTCTGTACCTCCCTGGGAGCCTTCGTGCAGCAGCCTCCTGCGGTTGTTTTAGTTATCTGTATACTTTTCTCCTTGAATCAGATGACTTCTCCCTTCCTTGACTGATTACACAAACTGTTCCTTATCCAGACACCATGAGTCTTTCCGCCCCCAGAAATTGCCACACAGCTCCTTGTTGAGCCTCTCTTTCCATAAATAATACATGCCCAGATTTCTTAAATTCTTGGTCATCTTCCTTGATTCAGATGTCAATGACCTCTGTTTTGACACTGAAGCATTTTCAAACAAGTACATCTGTGGCTGGAATCCCATTTAATAACCTTTTTCTTGTTATATAAATAGAAATATATACTGTAGTCCTCCGTGGGTGGAGCAGTGAAATTATCATGATGCTTTTGTGCCCCGTTAGCATCCCTGACCTGATTTAACACAGGCTGGCTCACACAGCTTCTTACTCAGCGTTTTCCATGGATGGGGTGCAGGCGAGCCACATACGTGGTTCTCGTGGGTTTGTGTCATGTGTGATGAGACAGGAGAGGATGGGAAGGAATTCACGCCACCTAACTAGGGTGCTGCAGTTATAACCCTAATTACCCAGTCTCTTTCTCTAACCACCGTTTAACCTAATTCCCTTCCCTCTGCCAGAGGGACATGTTTGTTTTTCCCATGTCACTCCCTACAATTCTGACACCAGGACAGTTTCACTGTAAATGTGGTAACCCGAGTAAAGGCACAGTGGATGTGGTCATCTTCAGAGTATGGATCATCTTCAAGGGCATGGTAACGGAAGTGAGATTCTCATGCTCAGACCAATGAAATCCAGTGGAAACAATGATCAAGAGCAGAAACACAGGAGATCCATTCCAGTTTTACCAGTAAAGCATCAGATACTGAGTTAACAGTGTTCAGTTTTCTCCACAGAACAGTTTGCTCCAGAAGATGATCTCCTTTACGTCCTTAATGACATTGTTTTCACAGCGTCTCTCTCCCTGTGAAAAGGCAGCCTGTCTTGTGCTGCTTTATATGGTCAATAATACACACACCCTTAAGAAGGAATATATGCTTTTCACAACTTCTCTACCCTTACTGGATTTGAGCACCAAAGGATCCTCCCTGTGCTATGATGTATGTTATATCTGCAACACAGTACTGCTGTGTTTATAACCAGGGGTGGCTCCTTTCCCAAATTTCTGCCTTCTGGAGTTCTGCTGTCGTCCCATGTCCCAACCTGCTCTGTTCCCACATGCTTGAGCGTCTTTCTTCCCCATCCTCTCTGTGTAGTCCTGCCACATCCCAGCATTTGTCTTGCAACTTGTGTAGTTCATAGAATCATAGAACAGCTCAGGTTGGAAAGGACCTTGGAAGATCATTTGGTGCAATCTTTAAAGGGAGCCTAGATGAGATTATCTAGCACCCTGTCCAATCGCATCTTAAAAATCTCCAGTGGTAGGGACTCTACTATGTCCCTGGGGTGATTGTTCCAGTGATTGATTGTTCTCACTGTAAAAAATGTCTTTCTTATATCAAGATGAAACCTCTCCTAGTTCAACTTGTATCCTTGGATCTTTGTGAAGAGAGATTCTCCATCTTCTTTGTAGCCACCTTTTAAGTACTGGAATACTGTGATGAGGTCCCACCCAACCTTCTCTTCTCCAGGGAGAGGGGACCTAAATCCTTCTGGCTTTTTTGCAAAACTCCTGTGTTCACAGCGTCTCCTGCTAGACATATCATGTTTATAGAGGATCTCCTTGCACAGCCCATGTTTACTGCCCGTGACCCTGCCACTCTCCCGTGTTTATATTCTGTGGCCCGTATTTACATCCTGTGACATTCGAGGCCCTGCTGCCTCTTCATGTTTTTGTCTTCCAACATCTGTCTCTCGGTACACCTTTGCTCTTGGGTTCAAAGTTTAAAATGAAAAGTAGTCATAAGCGAAAGATTAAAAAAAACCACAAGTGAAACAAGACACCTAAATCCTTGTGTACTTCTGCTGATGTCCTTGATATGGATTGATCTTTCCATCCCCCTTGATATGCAGCCAGTGGACCCTTTGTACTGTGCGGGATGCAGAGATCAAAACAAGGACATTTAATGAGCTCATTTCCAACAATATTTTGAAGTTGTCTTTTTCTAGTGTATCTCCTAAATTCTCTCTGGCTATACTTTGCATTTCTCTCATTAGAAACATGCTCTTCTAGTCAGGCCGCTGACATTGCAGAGAAAGTTACTGCTCTCAGTTGGAAGTTGAAACATAATTTGAGGTGCCCAAACTCACATTCACACGCAGGCACAGAGCTAAAACTCTCAAACATGCGTTGACCTTTTTGACCCAAGCAGCTCACTAAAATTCAGGATCTTGTAAAACATTCCAGTTTTACAGGGAAAAGCTGAAGACGGGTTCAAACATTTTTATACTGGCTGGTTTGCGGCAAGAAAGTACAAAGTCCTGCTTCCCTGAACACAGGAGCAATAAGTTACTGTTCATGCACAGCTGGCTTTTTTTTAATGACAGTTCCGAAACTATGTGAGCTCTTCCCAGGTTTTCTCCCCTGCTCCCTTTCCCCAGCAGCACATGGCTGTGATTTCTCAGGGTGTCCGACAGCTTCAGAGCCCTCTCTGCTGCTCATCCTTTGCTCTGTTTGCACATCCAGAGTCCAAATGATGCCTGGAAAAAAATTTCTTCACTGGGATCTATCGAATTCCCATGTTATCAGAGCCTTTCTCTGTGCTTACATTGGGCTTTTGAGGCTCCTGATTTCCTAAAAGACCTGAATGGCATCTCACAGTTAAATTAAACAAAGGCTGGGGAGGACGTGCTGGCCGGGAGCTTTTGCTCAACCTTCATGACAGCTGTCTGGTTTCACAGCCGAGCTGCGCAGAGCCCTCCCCTTCCCTGTGCTGGGGACCCACTGCAGAGGCTGCAGCCCAGTCTCCTCCAGCATCCCGTCACCCCCTGGTTGGTGCCAGCCCTCCCAGAGCTGCCAGAGCAGGCTCTCCTGTACCTGCTCCCCCTGCTATTTCCCCTGGAGTTACACTTTCTATTTAAATGCTCTCAGTCTGGCTTTTGGGGGGCTGAAAGGGGGTAGAGACGGCACACACAAGAAGCAGACCTGACCCAAGCCTCCCACAATGGGGCTGGGCCAGGATGGAGCCAAATGGTGTCTGCAGCCATGGAGGGTTCTCACAGGGGGACGCCCACAGCCCCAAGCACTCAGGGAGCAGAAAACACCAGATTTCAATCAGACCCGAGCTGTGGCTGTAATGAGGATAATGGCCCGTACTTTAAAGAGCTTGAATTCATCAACATTTGGAGTGTGCTGTGCTGTCAGGCTCAATTATTACCATTATGCATCGTCCTGCTATTTGACCTAACTCACAAACTCACTCTTTCCATCCTGCAGTGATTTGGAGCTAGAAATTAGTCAAGTTCCATGAGCGCACGAAGGGTGCGTGCCCAGAGGCGTCATGCACACCACGGGTCAGGCATATCCCACGCCATCCCTTGCATATCCCTCCTCGGAGCCCTGCAGCTCGTGTGTGGCTGCAGAGGTCTGTATTGCCCATGGGACTCACACACCATGGGTCATTATTTCCAAGGCTGCAGCACACACGATGCTAGAAATGTGTCTTTTGTTTCCTCAAAATTCACCTGGATACAGCTAGCAGCCATGGATTTTATTATGCCTATTTTTTTTTTTCACATTGCATTTTTGCAAAACAAATGCACATACCGTAATCAGACTCCTTTCACTCTTGTTTTTGATAATTTGAGGAGATTGAGCTCGTATTTCTCATTGGAAGCAGTTTTTTCTCCAGTGCTCAACTAATTCCCATGACACACTTTTTGACTTCTCCCGTTTGCCAGAGTGCTTTAAAAAGGACACCAGAACTGCAAGAATTTTTCCAGGATCAGCTTTAGGCAATTAGAGAGAGGCAAAACATCTTCTCTGCTCCTACTAAACAACTTCCTTGGTTGTACAGACAAAAATTGCTTTATCCTCTTCTGTCACCTTGGGAGCTCATGTCGTGTTGCTCGTCAGATAGGACCCCTAAACCCTTCCAGAGTTACTGCTTTCCAGAGGCAGCCTCATTCTGCAGATGGCCAGCTCTCTTTGCTATGAAATCTGCAATTTTCCGTCTCTCTGATTTAAAACACAGGTTGTTTGAATCAGCTCAATTTAGCTCTCTCTCCAAATGATCCTAGATGACAGCCCTGTCTTTGTCATTATTTATCATTCTGTCAAACTTTGTGTCATCTACAGTAAATTATCTCAGCAGTGTTTCTTATATTTGCTTCCAGAACAGTGCAGGAAATGATGAATAGCATTGAGTCTATACTGATCCCTGCAGTTCATCATTAGATGATTCCCCATGGACAGTCACTTGTTGAGACCTATCAATTAGTGTGTTCACGATCCAATTGTGTGCTTCATTGACGTTGTATGATGTTCTTTTTTCTTGTAATGTTACAGGAGTAGCAAGCTCTAAAAAGCCCTATTTACCATCACCACTCAACCCTGCAGTCCCCCCAGTAATGAAATCAAACTAGTCTGAAAAAGAGTGAGCCATGTGTTTGCCATTAATTATATTCTTATTGTTTCCTTCTTTGCGAACTGAATCTTGCTAATGGAAGTGTTCCCATTACCTTGTCAGAGAGTGGCAGGGTAGCTGGCCTGTAGTTACACAAATAATCTTGATTTCCCTGTGTGACTGCCTTCACATGGGTCCATTTCCAGCCCTCTTGAACTTTCCAGCTTTTCCAACGTTTACCACCAGCGCGCCAAGTCTTCCTCCCCTAACTCCTTTACGGCTCTTGAGTCCAGGTTCCCTGGACCTGCTGATTCTCAAACACGTTCACCATTGCGCTGTTAATGGACTGGGAAGCCATAGAGACCCACTGTTCTCTTTCTTGCTAATACAGAAATATTTATTGAATGTCTTCACTTTCTTCTGTGGAGCTCCCAAAAAGGGGTTTCTGATTGCAATTTTACAAGGACGTTACGAAGTCTGGTCCCTGCGCCAAGTTCCTCATTCATGTAGGGTGTTTTTGTCTGGCTCAGCCCTATCTGGATACAAGCATGTTGGCAAATAGGACTGGCAGAGACTTGCTGTGATATAATCTTGTGGCCTTATGATATAATCCCTTTCACAAAATGCTTAAGCTTAGCAGTGACTGGATTGTTTGTTTCTCTGGGAAAGTCTCAGAGTACCTCATTCCTCTGGAAGAAGCTTCCTTCCAATTTCCAGCCTAACCTTATTCATGGCTAGCTTATAACTGTTTTGCTGCACCAGCTTTTTCCTTTTTCTTAAGCAGTCTTTTCCACCCCTCGCCTGTACTCTGTGCTGTGTAAGGGCCAGATTATACAACCGCCTTTGATGTGAGCAGTTAAGGGTGTTTTTGGTTTCTCCACAGCTAATAGACTCCCCGTTCTCCCAAACATTCTAGCTATTTTCTGAACTTGTTCCAGTTTGAATTCTTCTTTCCTGATCTTGGGATGACCAAATGAGGTCTTATCAAGGCTTTGCATAACAGTACTGATGTTTTCCTTTTTTGCTGGCAATGCTTCACTCAACGCGTCCCACCTCTCTCTTAAGTGCCCTATTACATGGATTCTTGCTTCTTGTTATGGGGTGGAGACACTAAGGAGATGGCAAGAGAAGTAAAAATACAAATACCTATAAAATAAATCATAAACTGTATTTTCCAGAATCTCCACAGTATCTTAGGGGTCTGATCTCACTTTCATGGGTGTTTCAGCTCTAGTGCAGTTCTCTGTAGTGCTTAGCCATGTGATGTACACATGGCCCTTAAATTCAGATTCTGGTAAGACCCTACCTGCACCTTTAGCTCCCTAAAATGTCTGACCTTAAGCATGTGGAGTGCCTCTAGAAAAGGACTTCAACTTGTAGGTCACTGTTATGGTTTGAAGAACCTGCAACAAATTATTGTTGTTTAGACAATTATTCGGTCACCCAATGACCCCTCCCCACCCAGTAAGGGGAATCGGGAAAAAAACAAGGAAACTCAAGGATTGAAATATAAACAGATTTAATATAATCAGACTAAGTAATTAACATTAATAATACTAAAGAACCAATACCGATCCCGATACCAATATAAAATACAGAAGGATCATACTCAGCCCATTCTATCAGCAGGAAGCTGTGCACTCCCCGCAGGGACAGCAAATGTGGGACACTGCGAGCGCGGCGACTTCAGGATGAAGGGAAGGGCTCAGGGGTCTGGCACCGGGGCATGAAGTTCTCAGCATCACAGCTATTGTAGAGGAGAGAAGCTCATCAGCAAACTTTCTAATTTATATTGGATGTGACGTTCATGGTATGAAATAATCCTGTTGGCCAGCCCAGGTCTCACTCCTCCTCATCCCCACACCTGGCGAGCTCGAAAACACTGAGACCTTGAAACCCCCATACCACAGCTGGCTATACAGTAAATATTTTCACAATATTACAGGACTAGAGTCTTCTAAAAATGCATTTTTCCCAAGCATTAGAAGAGAGCTTACTGAAAAGTAAAATTACTGACAGATAAATTAGTCCTGTGTCACTCAAACCAGGACAGTCACTTAAACATTTTTTAAACTATTCCTTTAGAGGTCACACAGTGGGCATGGTGTGCAGCCCTAAGAGCACTGTAAATGGGATGCATCAGTAGTGACTAATCATAACTTTATGGAAAGTCTTTATTTGACTAATAAAAGCAGCAGTAGAATTTTCTTTAAATAGTCTTACACCAGGAAAAAGCCACCAGAAGTTTTCCATTGAAGACTGGAGGATAGATCACTGACAGAGCTTGATACAGAAAAAGAACAGGGGTATGATCCTCGGTCTTCTCACTTGTATCTGCTCTGGGAATTTAGTGCCTAATATTTTTATGGTATTGGCTTTCCTCTTTCTTATGTCATGCTTATCACCTTACAACGTGAAGAAAGTTGTCCTTTCTCCCATCTGGCAAGGATTCAGGTTCCTCCTTATAGAAAGAGAACACCCAAGAAGGCTGGCAGGGATGGGTGGAGAAAGGGGATGGTCACTGCATGAGAAAGACCTACATGTGCCTCGACTTGTCTGCCGGGGGGCGGAACTCAGGGCTTTGAGATTCATGTCCATAAAATCATGGATAAAGAGGGTCAACTGAGAAGAACTGTCTGCATTAGTGTCAATACAAGATCAAAACAAAGTCAATAGATATAAATTCAAAACATACAGAATGAAATACTTCTTTACACTATGCTTGAGTCCCTAAGCTATGGGCATGTGTAGGCTGATAGGGTGTTTAGGGAAAGTATCACCATACACTTGCATTTTCTGCATATTTTTCCCTGGGTGTCCCTTCTTGGTCCCTGTTGGAAACACGATTATGGGCTATCTGAGCCTCTGGTTGGAGCTGGCATGAATATTAGCTATTCCTGTGTGGTGTGGGTGCTCGCCTGCTTGGCTTTGTCTGTGCCACAGTGTCTGATGACTGACCTACTCCCTTACAGTACTGCCTGAGTGGAGGAACGTGAGTGAGGTTTAGGTGGAGCCACTGTTGTGCCTGGCTCCTGTCCACGGCAAATCAATACTGCAGCAGGTCATTGAGATCAGCTGCATTTCTGATCACAACCAGTTGGTGTTGCCATTAATTATCTTCTCTTCGCTTGACTGCAGTGTGCCACGGTGGCTGCTGACTCCTCCTCACCTCTGACAGCACAGCTTCGTGTTTGTAAGCCATTTTTTGGAGGTAGTTGGTGTTGAAAATGGTGCTCTCGCTTTGCTTTCTCCATCCTTGGCTGCACAGTCTCTCCCCACCTCTCTCCTGCCCTGGTGGTTTCCAGACTCCACAGTAAGGTGGTTTGGGGATTCAGTCCCCCAGAAATTACTCCTTATTTTGTGGGGTTATTGTTCCCCTGGGTTAGCACCACGAGCTGGTTCACCATGAGGTCAGAGTATGGTTATGGGCTCAAGGGAGATGGGGGGAGAGGACGGGAAAGGGGAACAGGAGAACAGGAGTTCACCTTTCATGAGCCGTAGCTGTTATTTTGGCTCTGCAACATGAGCCCTCATCCCAGAAAACTCTGGATTTGTCTGCTTGGAGAGTTAACATCTCTGTCCTTACCACTTTGCTGTGGAGTGAAGTTTGCTTACTACAGTCCTTTGAAAGATGATTTTGAAAAAAAAAAAAAAGATGGATCTGTTCCTGTGTTTCCAGCTCAGACATTCATTTCTTAGAAACAGAGTCGTGTCTGCATGGAAGACATAGAGAAACCAACATTATCTTAATATATGACTATTCTTAAATTAATGGGGCTAATTAACTAGCCCATAATTAACTTTATGGTGATATTTTTCAAAACAGACAATCGAACCTTAACTATGCTCATATTAAAATACTGATATAAAGCCTCCGCTTTAATAATGTTAGATATCTAATAGCAATTTCAAGCGTTTAATTAGACTATTTCTTCAGGTTAATAGATCAACTTGCACATCAAATTATCTTTATGCTCTTTACAAACAGCAATTAATTAAGCATTATGCTACTCCTGTCAAGTCAGTTAATAGTATTACACCAGTGATGTGAGGTCCAAAGGGGTTTGACAGATTTCCCCTCCCATCATGCTTCCTTGAGGAGGCAAAGGTGGCTGGGATCCAACCTTCTGCACTTCTGACTGGTGATGAAAGTTAGGTGACCGGGACCTGGGCCCAGGGGAAAGGTGCCCAAATTACAATAAAAGAGTCAGCGATGACAAGCTCAGCATGCTTAGACTTAAGCAAGAAATAAGTAAGGCTGGTTTATACTGCGGAATCCAGTCACCCACAGGAGGACACTGCTGGGAGCCTGATGCCTTTCAGAAACACTTGGGTGCCTAGTTCTAACTGGTGTGAGACAGAAGAGGGAACTGGGAGCGAGATCAAATAACACAGGGCAAGGTCCAGACTGCCGGCTTTGGTGTCTGTGAAGGGCTTGGGCAGGACCTGGCTGTTATGAACTCCTGGGTGGCTGCCAATGCTGCCAGCCTGGCACGGGCACCAACATGGATGCTCCACCGTTCCATAGGCCTGTTCCCTTGCCAATCAGGAAAAGCTTTACATGGGATTATGGATATGGTTACCTATGCACTCTTGGCCTTGCAGACTGTGCTCCCCAACAGGTCCCCAGTGCTCCCCTTCAGCTATCCGTGGAGTCCAGAGATTTCTCACACAACTGCCCCTCAACCACCTGTGAGATGCAGCCATCCCTCAGCATGCTGTCTCCACCTTTTGTCAGCTTCTTACCCTGTTGTTTGTTACCTTCAACAATTTCTCATGCCATGTTCTGCGCTTCCCCTCATCCTGCTCCAACTGGCCTTCTCTCAAGCCACTGTCTACTTAAGGCTCTGGTCATTTGTCTGCAGCCCTAACACAAGGCACAAAGGCCAGGAGACAGTCCAGACAAACCACAGCATCAGCAGCTCCCTCATCACCTGGGTGAATGCAGAAACACCACAGCTTGGGGAGGAGCCGGCAGTGCTCTCAGCAAGGGGAAAGCCAGCCTAGGTCTGACCTTGTCCTCACCATGAGCAGATGGAAACTCGTGTCTTTCCCTTGCCAGAGGCACTTTATACCATCCCAGCATTAGGCAAAACGTAAAGCTAAACCAGGAAGGCAAACCCAGGTCTCCTCGCTTGCAGCTGTGTGTCCTACAGTGTCCAGCTGCTGCTAACTCATTTCTTCCTCCTCCCAGCAGAACATCTCCTGACTGACAGCAATGGGTTGCTCTAAGTTTAAGACTCCTCCAGGGAGAAGAGAGGAGGGTTGAGCCTTTTGGCCTGTTGCAGTCAAGCAAAACAACTCTCACTCCCAGTTTCTCCAACGCCTACATTTTAAGCAGCATTATCCCTGTTCTACAAGTCATCCATGTCCAGAGGAGTGCCTTGCTCTGAAACCTGAACACATAAAGGCTTTTGAAGGTCAAAGCTCAATAACTTCCACTCTCCCAACTCTATGCTGGTTTGGGATAGGGATAAAGATGCCCAAACTATGCAGTTCTGAGCCCCCAAACAATCTTCTTGATCTCTTCCATCACCCATAAGAGGTTGACTCTCTGCTCTGCCAAATCACTCCGTGATTCAGTTGCGATGCTGCTGCCTGACCTTGCCAGAGTGGCACGGCATGCAATGAATCCTTGCAAAAAGTACAAAGATGATTTGATGGAGGGCACTTGAGAAGTGTAAAGCGATATATAACCTGCAAAACAAGTTATAAGAAGTGCTTGGAATTGCTGTGAGTTATGTAGCCACATTAAAACAGTAGCATCAACACCAAAACATTGAACAGAAGCTAGGATTTTCCGAGCTGGGGTAGCCAAAAAGTGCTAAGAATTCAACCTCCTCACCCACATTACTGCATTTGCAGAAGACAAGGAATTAATTGCTGTTTTTTCTGGTAAAACAGCCACTACAGTTTGGTAATTACTGCACGTGTTCCCATTTGTCTCGACAAGGTGCATCAGACTCTGCAAGGCATGATTCTCCACTTTTTATGCATCATAGAAAGGAGGAAGAGGATGGAAGAAGGTACTGTCCTTCACCCCACCGACCAGCCTGGGCATTAGCTTCCCCTCCTGCCCTGAATGGAGGACTGACTGAATGACCCCGTATCATATGAGTGACTCCAAACAGCTGTCTTGGACAACCTACGTTTCTCCCCTAATTAGAAGTTCTTCCAACTAGTCAAGTCTCTTTTGCAATCTGTTCAACTCAATGGTGTAATTTTTCTCTATTTGGATTAGACTGGTTTGCATTGATGAGATATGAGACGATGGACATTTTGTAGATTTTTTTTTGGAAGTAACTTTCTCGCACAGGTAACAGACCAAATTTTGGTGTCATTGTCTAAATCCACCTTCTTTACTCTAATCAAAGCTTAATGCTGTGTGTGCTACCTGAACATCTTTCTACAAAAGACTGCTGATTTACATCATCAGTAAAAAGGGGCAATGGCCATATAAAATCTATTTTCCATACAGCGAGATATGGAAGGAGTCCTCATGTGCTGAAGCTGCAGTCGGAGGCAAGCCCTTTCTGCCCTCTGATAGCCTAATTTAGAAGCAGGAAATTCCTTGGAATAAGCAGCTCCCAGTCCCAGCTGAGAGCTGGCTGATAAAACTGCTGTGAAATATTTAACTGTGCATAGTAGCAGAAGATTAAATACAGATGTGGTCTAGAAAAAAGTTGGTTACACCTAGAGCGAACACCAACCTCCGTACAGCGTCCCCGGCTCCGACACCATCCGGCACACCCGTGCCTGGCCGGCGAGGGCTCTGCCCGTGGCACCTCCCTCCCTTCTGGTGCCGGGGCTCTCTCCCTGCCGGCACACGGGAAGAGCTCGTGTTCTCCCTTTTCTGAGGATCGGCCTTTGTATCTGATCGCCTGTGATATAAATGCTCTCAGCCAAGTCATAGTGCTTGAGAACATGGAGAGGCCATGAGGATGATCAGAGGGCTGGAGCACCTCTCCTATGAGGACAGGCTGAGAGAGCTAGGGTTGTTCAGCCTGCAGAAAAGAAAACTCTGGGGAGACCTTATAGCAGCCTTCCAGTACCTAAAGGGGGCCTACAAAGAAAGAGGGAGTCATTGGAGAGGGA
>KZ507427.1:36817-50680 GCA_002844005.1 Limosa lapponica baueri
TTTTATACCTTCCTTATACCTTTGTAAAAGAATGTATGCTTATTTTTCTAAAACACAAAAAACCATGACCATAGCAGTCAAAGAAGAAATACATGCTTGAAAATTAGTGGAAGCTGCAATGAGATCAGCAATAATGTACAAGAGCATTTATGGTTTAAACTAGACTCTGAACTTGCACATGCAGATTTTTTAGCTAACATTGCCATGCCTTAACCTTGACCCAGAGAAAGGTGAGAAAAACTTCTCTCGACGTTTGAGGACAACACTGTTGTGATTGTCTTGTAATGTAGTTTTTTGCTGTTTTTTGAAATGCAATTGGATTTATTTCATGTGAATCATAAGAGCCTAAACACTGTCAAGCAGTGATGTGGAGGTGACAGCTTCTGCCTATGTGTCACAGAATTCTTCATTTCTACAGTGATACTGTTACTAGAAATAATAAAGGGACAAGCAAAGAAACGTTGATTTTTAAAGTATATTTACTGTAACATACCCTATTGCAACATCCCCATAGCACTGTTCGTATCACTAAAGACTTTCTGTTCTGGATTTTGAGACTTCTCCAATGGTTCAATGCCTGCATTCCCTTCCAAACCATGCTCAGAGAAGAATTTTTCTTCAGTTAAAAATTACTGTTGTCTACCAGCGTATACTAGTGACACAAACGTCACTCCTCTTGACCTGCAAAGGGCCCCCCTCTCCAGCACTCTACTGCTACCTCTTCCCGCTGGGCCAAAGAACCTACACCTAAGATGACCTTTCTGAATACTGCTAGATACCCTGTTTCCCACCATACCTTCTCCTAGTTGCCACCCTTTTCCTCCAGAATGGCTCCAGTAAATCTCTCTTCCAGCTGCAAGTGCTGCCTGTAGCCCATTCAGAATAGGCTGCCTCCAACAGCTCCTAGAAACCTTTCCTAAGCACCCATGCACAGAATGCTTAAGTGTGAGACAACATGCTCCTGAAAAAGGGTTGAGTCCTTTGAACCTCATCTCTCTCTGAAGGAGATTTCATAGCTTTCATGCCAAAGACACTTTTAGGACCTTTAAAAAACACACAAACACAGTTTGTGGAGTTAACTTCTCTATAAGGTAGATAGTTAAGGGAGAAAAATATTTTGTGTGGTAAACAGCTTTGAATACCTATGGCAGTAATTTTAAAATTGACACTTGCCAGGGAAGAAACGCACCTCGTGCAGAGTCATGAAAATAACAGCTTTTATGTGATGGAAGTAGGCAAATTCATCATACCTGCACAGGTGCTAATAAGGGTCCCAAAAGATAGTTATCAGTCTTGTGCTGGTGAATAACTCTGAAGAGACATGTATACTTGCTGCCTTGAAAACTAACAGCATTCTGTGTAGTTCTTGAGGGAAAATACGTACTCTCTCCTCCTTCCTGTCCCTATTACTTTGCTGGTGCAGTTAACACCAGTCTAATGAAAAGAATGATCCATTGTTTTTGTTCTAGGAATTTCACAGTACTGCTTGGTGACTCTTCCAACAACATTCTCCAAGATAACTTTTTTAAAATCACGATATAAGCAGAAACAACCCTGACCAAGATAAATTCTTAATTTAATCTTTTTTTTTTTTTTACAAGATCTAGAGCGAAATAACATTATTTCTGTCTCAATTAATACATGGGCCAGACAAGCTAATTTCAAATTTAACAAAATAAAATGGAATCAAATTATTCTCCCCAAATGATTCTCTTCTGTTAGTTTGAACATATTTGCAGCGATTACGGGGATGATGTTACCTTCTGATTGCATGTTGTTTATAAAAATTACTTAAAATTGGTCTATGGAAGTCAGAACTGCCAAAATCACTAGAATGTGATCTAATTCCCCACATATTTTGATCTTCACTGTTTCTTATTTATACTCATGCTAGGGATGAAACTGGCACTCACCGAAGGGGCAAAGTTGCAGCAATGGAGATTTTACCTGCTCTCCATTTATCTAATTATATGCATCAGCAATAGAAATGTCCTACCCAGTGGTTGAGCCTAAGGATAAATACCATCTTTGAGGTATCCTTGCTCCTCCGTGCCTCCAAAAATACAGGTGATGAGTTGCCAGGTACAGTCAATGAATGTTCTAATAGGAACATTTATTTTATGGAAGATGACGAGCTTTGACAACAGAAACCAAGCCATCCACTTCCTCTGCTACTTGCCGTTATTCATTAAATTGACTTAACCTCTGCATTTTTTATTCTCATGTCTTTTAAATAATGTGACAAGAATGCAATACAATGCAAGCTTTCAAATGCCCTCATGTCCTCTTTCCAAATCAGTGTTTTTTCAGTTGTAGTCAGGATTTTGATACACTGAGGCACAGCCTAATGGGTTTCCCCCAACAATCTACAAAAGCAAATGTATATTTTAAGAAGCTTTGGTGGCCTCTTGTAGCCTAGATGAAAATAAACTGCTCAGAATGGGTTAGATCAGATCACATCAGAGGATAGCTGGATGCTTTGGTTCTGCTAATCAGAAATTAGCAACATACAGATCACTAATACACTGCATTGTGGCAGTTTTGCTGCCTATGCATTCATTCAATGTTTACTTATTTGAGGTGGGCAAAAGCTATTTCCTATAGCAGGTATTTACTTTCACTGCGGTAAATAAAAATGATATTAAATTTGGCTGAAGATAAACATGTCACATACCTTCTGGTGGGGAATTACAGCCCTGGGAGAGTCAATTCTGGGTGCTGTGGTTGAAACTGGCACTGGACGTTTAGATCTGGGGACCCAAAAAAAAAAGAAAAAAGATTAGCAATCTGGACTCCTAATTTTTCAACTTTAATTTCATGTAAAAATGCTGCTTCATCAGGAGTAAAAGCTAAGCATAGTCTAGACTTTTTCTAGTGATCATCATGCTTTTTCTACATCCTCATTTACAAAGGTCTTCAATGTGAGAAAAAGTTGGATATAGTTTCTCCGAATGATGAATAGCCACCAGTTACAGAAGCAGCCTCTGACTTGGGAGATCATCCATTTTCCGGTACCTCGCGACAAACTGCGTTTTCACAGATGACAATCAGCCACAACTAGATAAATTCGGGTTTGGGCAGCACTCTGGAAAAAGGGACTTCGAAGTGTTTTAAAATGCAGAGACTAAACCTCGGTACTGAAGCATCTCAAGATCAGCTCCTGAAAAGATTATTATTTAATAGCTTAAACTGTATAGCAACTGCCAGAATTTAAACCTCTCTGCAGGAAGAAACACGGGCTTCATTTCAGACAGTTTAGTTTCAAAGGGAGCAGATCACTATTGCATTAACCACACTCCACTCCAAATGTCTGCCTTTCACTTGTATTTGACAAATATACGTACTTGATCATTTAAAAAACAAAAATAAACCCTGCTAAAATGCTTTCAGAAAACACAGTTTGTCCTTCCATTGGAACAAAGAAAGCACAGTGACAAATGACTGAAGCACTCTAGGAAGCCCAGGTAAGTGAAGAGGTATTCGTGGGAGTTGTTGTGAGAACACTCCCCTGAAATCTTTCCAATGCACATGGGATCACCAGAGAAAATTAAATGAAAAATGTAAAAATAGTCAAAAGAATCAGAATTATACAAGTAATATCCTATTGCCAACCTACAGATCAGGATTATGCCCGGAATTCTAATCCTTAAAAAGTACATTTCAAAAATTAGGAGAGGTACAAAAATGAAATAAAAATACTTAAAAGCATACAAATCAAGGAGAAGTGACTGAGATATTTGGAATTGTTCGCTTTAGACAGGAGATGAATAAGGGAAGACATTACAGAGGCTTAGAAAATAATGAATGGTAGAAAAAGGGAAATAAAGCCCCGTTCCTGGACATTAAGTGAAATTGAAAAGACAACACATATAAAATTGATAAAGGCAATCCTTTTTTCCTAGAGTACTTGATTAACCTGAGGTGAAACTCATTGTTGCAAGACATCATTGAGACTATGAGCAGGATATCAGAAAGGCTTAGATATTTGTACTTACAACAAAAACCCCAGCAGCTGCTTTAGATAGGGTAAAAATAAGGAGCCATACAGATTCTCATTTTTCATGGCACAACTTATAAGACTGGTAGTGGAAGACCTTCTGTGCTAGGTTCATTATTTTCTTACTGAGGGCTGTGTTGCACTTTCCTCTGAAGTGCTTACCAGTGGCATCTATCAGAGACAGAAAGCTGAGCTAGACAAAAACTGGGCTCACCCACAGGGGCGATCCCTGCATTAATACCTAGCTTCACACTGAGCTCTATGAGTAGCTTTAGTCACCACACATAAAATATTTCCATAAGCAGGAGCAAGCAAACAAAAAAACTTAGGAAAAAGGAGTAATCCTTACAGGAACTGGAAGATTTCCATATAGAAGATATGGAAATTATGCCACTTTGAGAACTGAAAACAAAGATGATTTAATACATGCCTACCTCACAATGAGATACTATGAAAAAGAACACATTTTGAGGAGACGATGAAAACTGGCATTTGTTAAACAACAGGTAATTAACTTGTGAAATTCACTGACAAAGTATTCTTGAAACAAGAGGCTAGAAAATTGTAGAAGGCACTAACGTTGATACTCACAGTTGGAATATATCACAATATACTCCCGAAGACATAATTAGCAGAGAAATATATACCTCCAAGTTCTAAGAACAAGAGCTAATCACTAACTGCCTAGAACAAACTTTCCTTGGGTGAGTTACTAACTGATCTTCCCTCAGGAGTGAGTGCCGAACGCTTCCTTCAACTGTTTTAGCTTAAAAAGAGAAACTATAAATCATATTCATGAGACAGGCACATGTATCATGAAAGACAGCAAAAAAGAGAAAGAAAAAAATAAATCAGCTGCAGCCCAGAACACAGTGAGAGTTGCTGAAAATTGACTGTGACAACTTATGAACAGAAAAAGATTTAGGGGGAGATTCTGATCTTCCTTCCACTACTGTCATTTCTGGGTACACTCAGTTCTTTCTCTGAAGTTACGTGGGGGGACCTGGCCATACTCGAGACCGCAGCCGCAGTTAGCACACACTAACTGTCCCCTCTGCTCTGCTCACTGATCATGAATTTTAGTGCCAAAGCTGCTCAGCATTGTAAATGTTGTTTGTCAGGTACAGAGGTAGAGCAAACAACCACATAGTTACTGCAGGTTTGATGCATAACTGGAAAATATTTGTATTGCTGCAAAGGAATTTATTTACCAGACTACTCCATCACTTCTGTTGTTTATTGTATGTCTATTTTTCCTCACTCATCACCTGACCACAGAAGATGACATTAAAAAGCTATATTTCTTCCATGTTACTGATAAGCTCCATCTGTCATGCACAATGCTATCCAACCAAGATTTTTATTCCACACTGACTTTGAGGTTTCAAGATGTTACCTTAAAACAATGAGGTTCCTACATAACTCTGCCCTGGATGTTTATGGCTTTGATATTTAAAAGCAGAATGATGAGGCTTGCCAGATTTAGCAGAGGCTTGCACCAGAGAACAGGGCAGAAGAGGTGAAGCCAATTTGTGGAATGAAAGTGTATGCACTTACAGAATAAAGTGATTATTTACATAAGAGACATTACTCCTCTGGGAAAAACATCTGCAAATTCAGGACAATTTTGTTCCTCCTTCTTTTGCTAGATCAATCAAATCCTACAGCAATATAAGTTTGCTTTTCAAGTGATGGTGGTGCTGTTGTAAGCCTGTGTGTCCAGGTTTACATTTTAATCCATTGATTGCAAAATTATTTTAATCCAAACACTCAGGGAGTATGCTTGCTTAGTAGGGCTATGAGGAGGATGAAAGTCCAGATTTCACAAATGACTGATAATTTTGGATTTGATGTTGAAATGTTCCATCAACATTGTTTCTCTGAAGCAATTAATTTGATTTCAACTATCCGACATTTTCTTCTACATTTTCAAAGTTAAAAATGGAAACAAAAACATCATTTCAGAATGAAAACTTGAAACAGTTTTAATGATTCATCATTCTGATATTTTTTTAATTCTCCTTTCCACAGATACACCTCCCCTCCCCCTCAGTAGTGGTTCTCTTTCTTAATGAAGTTCAAAACCAAGATAGATGTAGTTTTACAAAGCAGTTCAATTTTGATAGCACTACTGATATCACTGTCAAAGTTTCGACTTGTTCCCATCTACCTAAATATATCTTTAATTGAAGAGCACTTGACTTCAATCCTGGTATTTTTGCACTCAACAACAAAGGTTCATTAGGAGTCAACTGCACTAAGGGGAGCTGCCTGCCTAAGGGAGGGCTGCAAAAGAGTTCTGTAATGAACTATCAGTTTAACCCATGTCCTCAGGGAAGCACAATACTGTACTTGCAGAGAGGTGACATGATCTAAGAGATAATAGCTCTTTTTCATCTTTATGTGGGTTTTTAATATTTTGTATCTTCACCAGTCAGTGTCTGTCTTCTCTTTTCTAATTCTCAGGATAGCTAAAATCAACATTTATTTTCTTACAGTAAGCTTCTGCTTTCATTTTATTACACATGAGGACTTACTTATACCTTGTTGAGCATCTTAATGATTGTATCTTAAAATTTCAACCACTAGAAAATGAAAAGGGGTCAAGTGCATGGAAAGGTAATAAACCAGATTAGATTAGGGTTAGAAATGCCAAGAAAACATTTTACATACTTTACTTATTACCTAACTGAAATGGAGTCATTCTGGAGTGGAGTGGGTGAGCACGTAGCAGGATGCAAAACAATAGAGCACGTAGAATTTGGTTTCTGATATATATCTGTTTGAATGCAATAATATTCCTGACAATTTGGCAGGAGCAGGGGGTGGGAGGGGAAAGGACAGACAAATATTACTCATGGTTATCACTTTGAGGTATCTATTTAATAAGTGCTAAGATGAGTAATGTGTCAGTTAAATCTTCAGCTAAACAGTGAATTAAGTAGCCAAACAGAAGCTGCTTCTTGTTGGTTAAGTCTTGCACACAGAACCTTGAGTCTCGTGATACCATGGTTTAATTCTCTAAGCCCTGCCGTGGGGCATCAGCAAACGGTCTTGGTGATTCCAATGGGAATCACAAAGACAAAACCCTGAACGTTTCACAGTACTTCAAATATAACTGCCATCACTTTGGGGCTAGGATGAGACCTACTTTCCCTCTCTCAGGATATCCTCTGTGCCTGCAATAAAATTGAAAAGTATTTCCATCAGCAGTTTTGCCCCCTCTATATCAATGGCAAATGCAAATACTAGCATTTGGCCGGGTGACTGATTTGTTAATTATTTCCCTGCATTGTGCTGCACTCGGATTGCAAGACAAGCAATTATGCTTTCCAGACCTAGTGTTCATAACCCACAGCAATATATGGACAAAAACTTCTTATGCATAAATGGCACCAACCTAAAGGGAAGTTGCTTTCAAAAAAAATCTATGAAAGAATTTGTTTGGAAGTATGCAATACCCATTTTCCCTTAGAAGGTATATGAGTCAGGGGCAGCTGCAAACATTATGGGATAGAAAGGGAAAGGAAAGAAGCCTTGGAGATTTTTGTGAAAGGAAGGAAAGGAAGGGAACTGGAGACAGTATGCATAGAGCTGAGTTTTTTGAATAGGAGTACGTATTAAAAAATGAAATGAAGCAAATTCTGGTCTCTCTTTGACCCTTTCAACTTTGTGGCATCTGCACAGTGCCTGTTGCATTTTCTTAACGCTTCCTCTCCCTCCTGCTATGCAAAATCCTTTCTTTTTTGAACTGCCCCACATTCTGCCCTCCAGCCTGCTCCCTCCTGAATGGAGCAACTGCCTACCGATGCCTCCATCTCCTCTTAGTTGACTCGATACCAAACCTACAATTCCTCCATTCCAGCAGCTCCTATGGGCAAGTGGGGAGGCTCTGCCATATCCCTGAAGCTCTGCTCTGTGTGTTGGTTCTCCAATGAGTACTAGGGCTAAACGCTGGGCACATGCCAGCCACTCACCCAATGCACATAGCAAGCTCTACAGAACATCGATGGAGCATGGACACCTCTTTTTCAGGCAGGTTATTTTTCTTGCTCTTCTCTTCTTCCTGACTGCACTACTTTTAAACCATTTCCAAACCTTTCCTATCCTTATCACTACCGAAAACTCAGGTAATCCACAAAGAAATGGGGGTTCATACCCAGGAAATTTCATCCAGTTATAGAACTTGTTTATGCTGTCATGGATTAGAATTGTATGTAGAGGCATATTGTCATCAACACCGTTGAAAAAATACATCAATTTACATCAAATTCATAACTTTGTTTCTAAGTAATAGGTAGATCATAAAAATTTGAAAATGAGTTTGCTTTAATGCTGAATTACCAATAGATCACTCATTTATACAGTGATCTACTGTAGTTTGCAAAACCTTGTTGATATCACTATACTGTCATTCAAATCTCACACAGCTAAGTTCCTTTGTTTTAAGCTCAAATATATTTTACTAGTTTTTAACCCGTAGATTATAATCTCGATGCTACTTCCCTGAATTTTTAATGTTAACCCAATCTAAATTCACATTTGACTTCAGATTTCATTGCAGAAGTTTTGCATATCTTTTCTAGTTATCCATAGGAACTCAATTTGAATAGCACAGGATTCACAAGTAAAATACATTTAACTAGACTGAAATAGTATTCTATTGGAGGGAGGATATGTGTCCTTCTCACTTTCTACTCTTCATTTACATGTTTTCTATGGCTATTACCAATCAGATAAAAGCCTCAGATGTTCCTCTCAATGTTTGCTTTAAAATAACAGCAGAAACATTAAGGTGAATAGAAGCAGTACTTTCAGCACAGTGCAGGCAAAACCACAGTACTTCAAATACTAAGAAATATATAAATAGGTATTGATTACAAATAGGAAGCCACTATTCTACCTCAACACTAAATTGCCTAAATGCAGAATTTGGATTGCCTAGCTATAAAGAATGGTGTTACAGAACCAAAAGCGAGAAGCTGAAATACAGTCAAAATTATCAGAGAGGGATCAAAGCTTAATGGTATATAACCTTCTGATATAGAGTCTCACTTGAAATCTCTAAGTTCAGCATAATTATTTATTATTATTAATGATTTCATTATTATATTGATTATTTATAATTACTGAGAGATGTTGAAATCTATTGAAGGTAAACACACAAATAATAAAATAATTTGTTGGTTTAGGAAGAGCAGAAACAAAGATTTGGGTTATGAAATAAGCTAAAGTGTAGAACAAAGAATTAGCTATTATTAATAAAGAGCAGAAGAGGCACCGAATAAAGACTCAGTGCTTGTATGTAGCCTACCGTACCCTGGTCTTGAGATGTGACAACTCTCCCCAGTAAATATAATAAATAACAATTTTGAAGAATCACGTATCAAATTATTATTCTTTAGCTGACAAATATCTGAAGTTAACCATAGTGATTTCCGCTGTTTAATTTTCGCCTGCCATGCAGGTAGCATACCTGAGACTTAGACTACCCCCATTCAAGTATCATGAGGCTCCATCACAGTCCTTGCAACTCTTGGCTTCTTAACAGCTTCCTTAAGGGTGAAAGTCATTCAGGTACAGGTTTCAGAGCAGCACTGGGGACTGCTGTAGAGTATCACCCTAAAGAGCCAGCTCCAGGATCAGGGAATCACAGCCGAACTTCAAAGATATGATTATTCTCAAAAGAATAAAATAAAGCTTTGTAACTTCCTTCTGTTCATACAGAGGAGTTCAAGTGTTGTCCAAATCCAACCAGATTTTTAATACTATGCAGAAGTCGTCTATTTCCCCCCTTGCCACTCAGCATTTTCTAAAAACAAAAGCCTAACTCAGGATACTTTGACCATCCTGACCACAAACTACTTTCTTTAGTTTCCTAAAGCTGTCAATGAAGCATATTTACTTAGCTGATTTTCCTGTAATTCCTCTTACTTGGGATGTGGACCTTACAGTGTGTCACATGGCTTTTAGAGCATTTCTAACTGACATATATGGGAGAGAAAAATAAGTGAACATGGATAATTAGATCTTAACTACAGTCCAGCTCATTTAGGCCTTCATTTTTTCTGTTTCCACACTAAAACACTTCAATGAGCTTTCCATTAATGCCTGTACCTGAGAGACTTCTACTGGAAACATGACTCCATGTCTTAAGCCTGCTAAGTCAAGAAAGTTAGCCAGGACTTGTCAAAAGAATTTGTTTCCTTTTGAGGTGCTCAAGTACTGTTTGAAGCCGTTATTACAGTAATGCAGAAACACCACAGGGCAACAGACACCAGCCAGGGAGAGCACAGACACAAAGAGGTGGCCAACCCCTGAAGATGTCTGAAAACCAGGCAAAGCAGACCTTGGTGTATGTCTGCTCTCACTGTAAGAAACAATGGGACCAGCAATGATTAAGATTTGGAAAAAAGAATGAGGCTTGACAGCTTTTATAGCGGCTGGTGGGCAAGAAACACCACAGTAAAAGGATCCAAAGGAAACTACAAATATCACATGCACAAACAACGCATTTCAAGATTGATCTAGTAACGCCTTAGTATTTTACCTGATTGAACAATTCCCCGCTCCACTTCTTAAAAACACTGTCTCATCCATTCCAATTAGCTTCAAGTGTGTAATTTACATTTTGACATGACCGTGCTTAAGCTAATCAATGTTAATCAATAAGAAAAGGTCCCATTGTGACCTTCCTGTCTACTGTAACATTTTGGGTAACGTATCGACTTCCTCATTGCAGCATGCAACCAGTAACTGTTTGTCTGAAAGATTACAACTGTCATATGTATTTAGTAAGTTGTGTCAGCCCATTGACTCTGGTGAGATGTGCCCGTGACACCCATCTTGACCTTTCCATGGTGAGTGCAATATAATATGTGAAAGGATGCATATGGAGATTACCTTTAGCTCATCCAGAGAATATTTCTTAGCCAAATAAAACGATTTTTTAACCTCACCTCTAAGCTGGTATTTGGTGGAAAAAAAAAAGTGATGTGCACTCTATGAACAGTTCTAATCCCTAAGTAGAATCCTGTTGTAATGAAAACTTCACTGCCCTTTAAAGCCTTGGCATATATCCACAGTTTCCAGGCTCTTTTCTAAAACTAACAAGGACACTTTATGCAGTGAGTGTAAATAGCAGTCCACTCAATTAAACTCCTCATGTAAGGAATATATTTATTGCAGTGACTGACATTGATATTTTATTTCATTTTCCATGGAAAAAGCTGCTCATTAATTTTAACAGCATTAAATATTACTACCCAAAGACACTAACTTGCAGCCCTGCCCAAATGCTAGCCTGACATCTATTAACAAATCCTACTGTCCTCTCATACCTGCACACAGAGACAACTGGGCATGCAATTGGATTCACCTCTATTTCACAAGCAGTGAGGGAGGACCACCTCTCTCAGCAATACATGGCAGTTTCCTTAATCCACTAGTACAGTATGTCTTTTTAAATGCTTTGAGCACGCAGCATTATCAGAAGTTTGTGGAGGAAACCTTGGCTATTGGAAGCAGATGGCTCTCAAAAGTCACATGTTTAAGCAAAATAAACTAACTAGTATCACGTCACATCCAAGATTAGTGTTTCTCTACTTTTTCTACTAATCTGCTTAAAATTTTGAATTTATACACACTGTGATTCAGTAAAGCACATAAGCAGCTGTTTGACTACTCAGCTTTTCTTATCTTTCCAAAGGTAGATTTTTGTAATACCTCTCCTGAATAAAGGTCCATGCAGTTATTTACAGACTAAGGTGCTCACTGAGTGAATCCGGGAGAGCTCCAACATAGACTGTCCACATGGTCACACATCTCAGTACTTGGTCTGGTCTAGAACATAATTACTCCAGTGAACATCACATGGAATATCTAACATTGCACCAGCTTTAAATTTATTCCTTTCTGATATTTAGCCAATAATTTCTTAGTTTAACCTTTAAATCCTGCTGTGAATGATACCGGCATATTTAAACATTCATATCCTTAATCCAGTCTGACATGGTTACAACCATCTCACTTCTGCACCCAGTAATTCAGAGGTCCCTACTGAAGTCTTGATGTGGACCTTGTTCCCTAAACTTTTAGGTGCTGCTATGGTAGCTATTGAGACCCAGGTGGGACTCCTGAGTGTAAAAGTGTTGCTGCAGCCTCACCCAAGGAGCAGCCATTTGGAACTGGGCATTCAGTTTCCATAGGTTTAAGACTGCAGTCAGAAAGGCAGGAGCAACCAGGAAAAACTTAGTCACTCCAGGAATGGATTTCAGGAGACATATTCACAATGCTGAACATGAACACTAGCAAATTATCACTAGCATTAGCGTTCCTTTCAAAAAAAAAAAAAAAGTCACATTCATATGGGTTCAGATTCTACCTCTAGTATGGAAGCAGCCCCTTAATGAAAATACCGTTAGTCTAATAAATGTAATGGCATCATGCAAAGAAGGGAAAAAAATTTCAAATCCATATTTTAATTCTCTATTTGTTTTTACTAATCATGTTCTACAATGCTTTTAGGAACTGTTTCTACAGAATAGTCTGAGTACTACTATGTCAAATCATGCTTTCATCAATATTGTTCATATAGTTTAAATTTACTCTTAAACTGGGATAGATACCCTCTTCTAATTCTTCTGAGCATAAATGCAGCCTAGCTCTTGTTCTGATTTAAAATGTGCCCACCAGCAGACCTAAAACATGCACAGAATTGGTTACTATTCACAGCTTCAGACAAAAGAAAGCAGTTTACAATAACCACTGAATTCCCCCTGCTTGCAGTTTGCTGTCACCACATGCTTTATTTATAGTAGGCCTGAAATAAATACTGCGGGATCAGCCATCTTTTGGTGCTGCACAAAAAAGGAAAGCTATTAAATATTTACCACAAGTCTCTCATAGCTTTGCCTCTGACACTTTCCCTTTCGCCAGAGAAAAGGATTATTCAGCTCAGGATTTTCCAGCAAAAGAGTCAAATGTGACTGTCTGGAAGTGAATGGTAGCATCACTGGCATGTCCCGGGAGGGGCAGGTTGTGTCAACAGGGCAGCACAGGGTGACGCCAAGGCAGGCGTCTTAGAGTGTCACAGGAATGTTTGTGCCAGCAGAATGAGGCGCACTCATGTTACAGCACTTTCCAAAACTAAGCCAGTACATTTGGTGAATCCTTTCCAAGGAGGCTGATCAGATTCCTTGAGTTAAGATCAAATGGATGTTGTGGATGCTCCAGTGAAACGTGTTGACAAATAATACCGCACTCTCCTTCATTGCATTTACTGTGAATTTAAAAAAGAAACCCATTCATATGAAATAAAAATAGATTTTGCATGCATTTGATTTTTCACCTGCGAACTGAATACTGTAGGACAATAAGTTTATGGCCCAGTCTCTGTGGGAGAGCCAGCCAGCCAGTTAAAGATGAACTTTGACTGCCCTAGAATTAAAATGCCTGGGTGCAGCTGTGTAGCTCAAGTAACTCATTAGAAACTGATACTGAGAAATGACTGAGGACTAAACTCCAGTAGGTCACAAAAAGATTAAAAGCAAAGCAATGTCTTTTTCCACCACAACCCAGGTCATTGTAGAGTACGATTGTAGCCTTCCATAGCACTGTCTAGCAGAACTAGCACCAACCTCTCCCAGTACCTCTAGAGTAATGTAGGTTTCTAAGGAATGAGCTGCATCTATATCAGTATCTATCAGCCCTGTTTGCCTGAATTCTATCATGCCTCATGGAGTTCTACTGGGTAATAGTGCATGGTGACAAAGAAATGTCTTTCCTTTTCCCCTCACCGCTGCTCTCTTTTCTTCAGCAAAAGAGAATTCACTTCTAAACTGAAGGAAGCACAGCTGGTCTGTAGG
>KZ507427.1:53271-63561 GCA_002844005.1 Limosa lapponica baueri
AAATTAACTCAAAATGTGCAATAAGGCAAAGTGCAATATGAAACATTTTGTGTCAATGTAAAAACACAAAGATCCAATAAAAAAGCAGACAGAAGTTATAAAACAAATGATCAGAAAGGATTTTCCTTAACTTTAAAATACAAGATAATTCAGAAAAATGTAAATATTTTTTAAAAAGATATCATACATATATTCATAATTATCACTAGCATTCATTAGAATGGAGCAAAAAGAAGCTGAGTGGGCCATAGGATGATAATTCAACCACATGCATCAAGATAGTGTCCCATCTTCCCTCAACAACTTTGGAAGACCATTTTCTTCTGGCTTCTGATATATGGCCCATTTCAGTACATTTAGGATTGCACTCCTGGTCTCTCTTTAATTTTGGCTGAAAGTCTTGCCTAAACACACTAGAGACACACATGCACATCATACAAGGTGACAGAAACTATTCCATGCATCTCCCTACCTCCCTTGCACTCATTGAAACAGCTAGGCCACACCTTTGAGGGCTACACCTTTCTTATTCTGTCAGATGCAGAGAGGCCCCTTTGAAACTAACTCACACGTGCCAGACCATTAACAAAAATTCTCAGCCTGCTGTTAATGACACGCTGTTAATGACAGCTTCCTCCCATGCGCTTCTAACACTTGTTACAACGGTCATTTCTTCTAGAATAGTCGTTCACAAATTAACCAAACAAAACCATGTGTTGTCCACATGGGAAAAAGAAAAAAAACATCACTGTTGGATTTATTTTTTAACAGAAGCTTGAATGGAGATGGGATTACATCTGCCTTCAATAGGCTACATTCAACACAGATACACTCAACGTATCAACCATACTGGCTTCTATAAGAATCCATCTTATTTTTAAAGAATCAGAGCAGATTTTAGCTTTCCATCTCATATCTGTGCCATGAGCACTTCAAATAAATCTAACAGACAGAGATAAAACACTTATATCCCTTAGACACGAGTTTCAGAGGAAGCCCTTGGGAATGCAAAAACGTTAACTTATATCAACATACTTCTGAAGGGTGAGGCTCAAGTTGTGGCTGGCTGACTTGATCTTGTTCTGGGCCTCTAAGTGGGTCATGCTGTCAGTGTTGACTCCATCAATAGCTACCACAAGGTCCCCTTGGTTCATCTGTGACTGTGCTGCCTTGCTGCCAGGGGTGATCTGCGTGGGAAAAGAAAAAAAAAAAAAGTCATATTGGAATAAGGCATTTTGTACACAAAGTACTTATAGAGAACTCGCTCAGAATTATAATGAGTAATAGATACAGCAATAAATACAGTAATAGACACAACGCTAGCTGTATCTATTACTGTATGGGTGGAACAACATAATTTATGGAAATTAAACAAACTCGAAGTTAACTCACATTTCTGCAAAGGTCCAGGACAACATCTACTTGTCGTAACTTCCATTTTGAAAGGTTAAGCCCAACGTAGTGGTTCCCTTACCACGTATTATCTCCTCCTCAAGGGGATAATTATCATTATTTATATTGGAGTAGTATAGTGAGACATTACTCAGAAGTGGAAAACGAATGAACCAATATTTACTGCATGATTTTATTGTATTTTTCCTCCTAAAAGCCATTTTTCCCAAATTAATTCATTATATTGAGCGGACAGAAAATGAATGTGTGTGAGGGGCCTTGAACATGCTTTGCTTCTTTTATAATGAGCTTTATAGGAAATCATTCTGCTTAACCTTACCCACATACAACTATAGCCCCATTACCAAGACAGATTACTACATCATCAACCTGTTGGCCCTGACACTCCAAAGACAGACCAGCACTTTTAGAATTAAGAAGCCACAATACTTCAACTACAAACCCAGCTATTGAGACAACAGTTCAGAAATTCTGGTGGTTCACTTTGGCATCACACTTTGTTAGCTCCAGATGCCCCGTGAACTCCATCTTCTCCGAATGGAAGGTATCCTGACCTCAATTTCACACAGCCCTCTCAGCTTGCATCCAGATGTCATTGAAACAGTACAGCTACTTATGAAACTTGCCTCCACTAGGGAATTCCAACTAAACCAGAAAAACTTTCATATACCATCAGGCAGACAAATTTTAGTGAGCACATCAGAGCTGTCCTCTGCTTTGAGCACTCAGTAGTTAAAGGATACAGAAATAAGCTATAGGTCTTTGCTCTTATTTTTAGGTACTCCCTTACATTCTTCACTTCTGAAAACCCCAAGGATAATCCAAAATACTACAAGAAAGGCTGCTGTCAAAAACCTTGTTCCTTCAGCACAGTGAACATAAAAGAAAGATGTGTCTAATTATGAGCCAAAAATTCCCCTCTGAATTCAGCCAGGCTGACACTGTGGAATTAAGGAAACCAAAAGAAACTAAAACCCAACACAAATCCAAACATCTTTCCTCATCAAGTGTGAAGTGAAATTCCTTAACCTGCCTTCCCTAATATGATTTCAAAACACTTCAAAACAAAAAAGACCTTCCAAAACAACTCCCTGGACTGCTTGTTTGTGCTCTTCCGCTGGCAAAGACAAAGAGGAAAAAAGGAAAAAACCAACAACCTTTCTTAACACTCCCTTAAAGGCGCTTAGTATTGAGACTGGCAGCCTAATTGACAGCTTAGTCTGACAATGGGAGTTGTCAATTTACTAGAACACAAGCTCCAGTATCAGGGTGTTAGAACAGGGTACTGGAAATATTCAGACACTAAAAACAGAGATTACTTTAGCATCAGGCACTTAAATAACATCCCAGAACTCATCTGACTGGAAGAGACTGCTTTCTATACCTTTTCATTAGAGAGAAAATCAATAAAAGTTCCGTTTTCTGAGTGAAGGGCAGGCACAGATACAATATTCTCATGCAAAGTAGAGTTGACTGATATTGGCAGGGCCATTCCCTGATGTATTTTTCTGTTGTTAAGGAACTGAGGACTGAGGGAAATACTTCATGGTAGTTTCAATGATGGAGTTTTATTCGCTAGTTTAATGCACCCTCAGAGAAAGAGATTAGTGGAAACAAGAGATTCATATTACAAGCATAGTTTTCCTAACCTATTATACAAACATTAGCTGCCATGCATTTCATTGACTTGCACTGTGCAAAGTACACAATGTAGAAGCCTATAAAGAATATTGATTATTTGCAAACCCCAATGTACTTATATGGTTACTGAAAGACCCTTCCCTGCTTAGTCCCCCAAATATGTCAAGGAACAAAATCTGCAATAAAATAAGAAGTCAGGAAAAGGCAAAATGTGAACAAAATCCAAACTCAGATAAAAGAGTCAGTAAGACTTGAATTCATCAAGTAGGACACTTCAAGTCTTTCTCAATTTATCCTTTTTCTCTATCAACAGAAACTGTTTGCCAGTCAGGCAGCCACCAAGGCTTGAGCCTTCTTGATAAAGATTTTTTAATAAATCATCTTCATGCATCACTTTTCTAAGACACCACTTTTTACCTCCTCATGAAACATGCAATTTCTTGCCACAAGATGTTAACTGTGTGATGCTGATAACTTCCAGTCTCCAGACAGCTGGTTCCCAGTGCTGGGAACTCCCTTTTTTGCTCATCAAGAACAAAGACTAGTTTTTGAACATCAACCCAGTTACTGAAAGTTAAATTTCTGCCCTAATTTGGGAATTCCTATTTGACACATACATCCCTCCTTCCACTCCCCAGTGATGCTTCAAACAAAATAAGCCCTGGAAAGCAGAGTTTCCACAGAAAGTATAAAGAAGTCTAGGTCTGGGATCTGTTTTAAGATGCTGTAACTTACTCATTTCCCAGCTTCTCTTATTTCTGCTTTTGGCAGCCCCAAATTTAAATGTTGTATCTTAAAATAAAGATAGATCAGGTAACTACAACTGTCCTAGAATTAGAGTCAAATTTAGAGGGAGGGGATGGTTATAACTAGTGACCCGATTTCACTTACTCTTGTGGGATATTTTCTGCCTAACACTTTTAGAAAATACTGCCTAAACAAAAAATATGTTTATCAGAAGAATCTATCAATGAAAAAGTCCCAGGTAACTTTGAATTTGTGATTTATATGTATTTCTAACTATTGCCAATGCAACACCCTTTCTGAGGCAAAGAGCTACAGGAGAACCACACTGTGAAAGATAAGGAAATGGTCTCAACCATAGCTTACCAGTCAGTGTTCCTTTATTTGAAAAGGAAATTGAAAGGAATTGCGCTCATCTCTTCAGCTAAGTATAACGGTAACAAATTCTGGGCTGGATTCCTTCATACAGCTCTACTTTTCCAATTCCCATTTCAGGAGCCAGCACTCCATTGATGTCACTTTACCTCTAAAATTCAGCTTATCCTAGCTCCATAGACAGCAAGACTCACAAGTATGAAAGATGGATCTAGTTTATTGTACCTGTAATTCAGAAGCATAATAAGTATCAGGAAAGAATTACTTCTTCCCCCAGTCTTCTGACTGGCTAAGAGCATGTTATGTAGATTATTTGGTTCTGTAGAACTTTATATAGAAAGCATTATTGAAGTCTGGATGTATAATCTATACAAGTCAAAGTACAAAATTATACCTATTTTAGTTAGAAGCTAACAGGCTTCTCTGTGAGACTTTCAAGTGAACATACACAGCATGCATTTACAGTAGACGTTGGGAACAGTCAGTAATTGTTGGGGACAAAATACCAGTGTACAGATGGAGATATAGGGCAGCCAGATCTGAAGTGTCAAGGCACATTCAAGACTATCTTGTTCCCATTTTTAAAGATCCAGCAGAAAGGAATGGAATGCAAAGTGTTTATCTGTTGGTATTTTCCTTTGAAAATTCATCTCTGATCCACTAAAATTTTACTAAATATAATCACAAACAGAGAAGATCTCACTGTGTCTTTATGAGATCTTTGGGGATTAGTTTGTATTTAAAAAGGTTTTAAAAAATATTTTTAAATGAAGGGTGAATGTTAATTAACCCTTGGAATTAGACTGCAAACCCAGACCTGTCTACACAGTAAGTTCCAGTTTGCTCTCATCTCAGCCTCTCTTCTATTAACAGAAATAACAGAAGTAGAGAAATATAGTTCTGCCTAGCCCAAATATGTATTTTTTTCCAATTTGACCACCAATGCTTTTTTTCTTAAAACATCTCTGCGTAAGATATAGACAGAACTATTTCAAAAAACCTTTGTAATAGTCTTAACTCATTTGTTCTGGATTACAACATACCTTTCAGATGCTAGGTGTTGCAATTGCCTTTATTTAAGGCTACACTGAGATGCTCACTGGAGATTCACGTATAGCTATTTCTGTCAATTGATTTACAAAATCCAAGCCAGGGTACCATTGACAGATCTAATTTTAATAGTATTTCTTTAGCACCTCAATCCTAAGCACGGACTTCATCTTGAAAAGCCAAGCATTTTTCACCTCTCAAAAAAGCAGAGGAACACTTGCTGGTTCAGAGATCTGAATTTTCAGCCCTCACAGATTTCCTTCAAGGCAGACATCTGACTTCCAATATCCCCAGCTTAAGGCAAGTGGGCAGGCTGGAAGTATCACATGTTGCTTTCAATGCACTATGGAGAATTCTTACTACGCTCTGTTGTGAATAGATCTGGGGACACTGGGTGAATATATAGCACAACAGTGACAGCTGTGCCCTAAAAAATGAGTCTGCACTGGGTTCAGAGCAAATACTACTTAGCAGGAGCTCTAGGAGGCAGTGCACAAAGTGCAGCTGCTGCACCACCTTGAGAACAGCACGTGTCCCCATCCAAGCCCTCTCAAGCTCCACTCCAAATGGGGGAGAGATAGGGATCAGGCAGCATTTGAGTGCCTGAGTGTTAAAATACTAACGAGAATGCTTGGATAAACAGATGGATGGACATAGCTTTCCTACCCCAAGGAACTCCTAATTTACAAGGCAGACAAAAATACACAGGGAAGCCTATACAACTGAGAAGGTGTTAATACAGTAGCTTGCAGCATTAGCCAGGGCCTCCCTTTTTCCAGGACTTGAGCTATGCCTGACACCCTCCTGACCCCAACCCCAAAATCAACAACAGTCAGAAAGGCTAGAAATCAGAGGCAGGACATAAGCTATCAGTTACCAGAGACTATAACATACCATTACAAGAAAAGGAATAGACACTAAGGATCACTAGAAAATAAAATCTGTTTCCTTTATAGAGAAAACAGCATTTAAATCTCCCTTTATTAAATTTTTGCAAGTGGGTTTTTGTAAAGATGTTTCCAGCAAACCTTCATAGGATTTTTAAGCACCAAAGCTCACAATGCCTGGGAGCAGCAGCAGAACTTCCTCGTTTTGCACATAGGAGCACGACCTCCTGAAAGGAGGAGAGACATGCTTTGAAATCCCACCACAAAACAGTTGCGCTGAGCTGGTGAATGCTCATATGTATCCAGGTAGTTATCTCTAGACTGGAGACATCAGTTCCTCTCCCATTGTGAACAAGGAACTGAGGAAATTTATATTATTGTTTCCTAAATGAGACACTTTCCATCGCTATTCCCACAATAAACGTGCAACAGCTCCAAAGGGAAAATCAAGGGGTTTCTTAAAAAATAGAATACAATTCTGGACAAGAAAAAACAGCAAAGAAAAAGAATAAAACCCACTGGGATAAGTCATCAGGCAGAAATTCAGCATTTCATTCCACACATTGCCAGAAGGCATAAAACAGGAACAAAAAAAGAAAACCTCGATAACCTACACCATAAAGCAAACATCCCACTTCCTTTGATGATGGCTTTTATACCTTTCAGTGTCAGATGGGAGAGCTGAGCAAGACCGATTAAATGTAAAGACAGAGGACTGTAGGAAACTGGAAATGAAAATTCTTGCACGTATCACTAACCAAACCTAAAGAAAACTCCCTTTTTGCAGCTACCATTTTCCTAAAGAAAATGTCTTATTGTTTTGAATTTACTACTAGGCTTCTTTTTTCCCCTCTGGGTTTTTTTTTTTGGTTTGCTTGTTTTTAATGAGACAACAAAACCTGCCTTCAATGAACACTCAGGGCATCTGCAAAATGTGCCACTGACACCTTGAAGAGCTTCCATTTATATCAAGGAGAGTTGAGCTGGCAAGCTGCAGAGACACTCTGAAGTGGCCTCTCAGGCTTTGCTTCATCTGTGGTTAGGGAGGGAGATTACAATACATGTGAGAACACCTAAAATAGCTTTAATCTACCTCTCTTGGGTACCAGGAGCCACGATACCAGAGCAGGGCAGAGATTTTGTGGGACAGACAGTGAGGCACTTACAATTCAGGACACCCTATGCTGAAATCTGTACTGCAAGAGCAGGAGGGCTATCGGTGCTTGAGCTCCCTGGCTTACCTCAGGCTCGGGTATGCCAGGCCATGCTGGAATGATACCACCTCAGTTAACACCAGAAACTTTCCTTCTGCTTAACACCTCTACAAAGCTGCTGTTCAGGCACAATATATAGGCTCTTCAAGGAAGAAGACAGACAGTGAGCCCTTTTGCCAAGCTAAATAGACCCAGGTGATGAAATAAGCCAAATGTAAAAGATTTTCAGCTGGGAAATAAAAGGAAGCCTGTAGGCAACGGTTGTGGGAGTGCGCTAGGCAAGACTTTGGGGGAGTTTTTGAGACTGAATGTGAATGCTCCTGTCCCTGGTGAGAAGGAAGATCATTCTGCTCCCTGCCTCAACTTCACATTATCTGATTGAATAATTTTCAAACCTTTGTTAAAAAATAAGAAAAGGAAATATTTTGGAGTTTGCCGCTTACCCTGCTAGCAGCACGACTTGTTTACACCAACTATGCAGATAACAGTAAAAATGTGGACGTGGCTTTTTAACAGGATGTGTTGGCATAGCTAGAAGACTATGCAGCTCTCTAAATCTTGTATGGTGTGACTAATAGTAATCTCTCTTCTCCCAATCTTCATCCAAAAATAGCTGTTAGATCTATCCAGTCTATTCTCAGTTAGCATCACGTAGTGTGCCAAGATACTGTGTGCTTTGTATCTTGCAGAAATGAAATGGAAGCAGAGAGGCAAGTCAGATAATAATAGGCATTGATTGTTTTGTTACAACAACAGCTTTTAAGGAACAAGTAAATTCTTCTTTAGTATCGGTGGGTTTAATAACCTTAATGCAAATCAAAACTCAGAATATAACTGAGGTACTGATCCTTAGTATTCCAGCAGCCGTGTGTGCGTGAGCAGTTCTGTCAACTGCCACAGGACAACTCCCTGCAGCAAAGCTACGCTCAGCTTGTAAGTGCTTGCAGGATCAGAACTGCCAAGTTTCTTCAAATGTTCCCCTTCCTCTTCCTTACTTCTCTTTTTTAAATCTTAATTCATTTTAAGGCAATTTTATAAGGTGGCATATTTCTTTGTGTTTCAAGTAGACAGATCTCAGTTATCAATATGGCCTTTCACATTTTCACCACTATCCACTTCTTGAATTCTACATTCTGTGCAGTTTTTTTGACCTCCTCATACAAACACAATTTGTCTTGTCTCCCCCTGCAAGCATTAGCAATAAACTGGGGGGTTTATGTCTTTTGCTATTGCCACTACGGTAAGATTTTCTTTTTTTCAAGTTCAATCTGCTTAATGCATTTCATTGTATATAAGTAAGACCACAATGCTTTATAACTTTGAAGTGCTTTTGATCGGTGAAACAACAATAAGCCTGACTAAAAGGGCATTTGAGACAATACCGGGAGTTTCAGTTTGGCGGTTAGTGGCCTGCAGCCCCTTCTGTTATTAAGCAACTCAAAATACCTTTGACTTTGAGTTAAGTCCTGAGGTTCCAGCACACATTTGACTCATGTATAAGTGACTGTTTTGCTCCTGTGTTTGTAAATTAGGGTGCTTATTACATCCATGCAGGCTTACGTTTAACTGTTCTTTAAATGTGCATTTGTTTATTGAGTTCTTTTTGTTTCTGGCCACCAGAATACCAGGGGAGTAATTCTTCCTCTAATCACTAAAACATGAGCTGCCAGTTTGACCCAGCAAAGAGCAGTCCTGACTCTAAACCAGACATATGTAGTATTCAACCCCATGCTTTGCCTACAGATGCTAGAATAGTATAGTACACACAGAAAGGCATCTGTATGAAAGAAGACAAAATTTAGCACATGTCCACAGTGCAGAGATGTTGAATCAGAACTAAATTTGCAGGAACTACACTCAGTATCATGCCATTACTTTTTCATCTAAGGCTTTAAGAGGCCATATTGCCCAATGTGAATCTGTTTCAATTGGATGGCCCAACACTAAAACCATCCACTAGTTAGCATCGATTACTCATTAAACACTCTCCTTATCCACAAGAATAACTGTTTTGTACCTCTAGCATTCATCCATGCTCTGTGAGAGAATAAACAAAAGCACAAGCTTCAAACTTCAGAGAGTGAAGGACTCCTTTCAAGATCCAAGTGAATAAAAAAGAACAGAAGCAAAGTTCTCCTGAGAAGGTGCAATGCAAATTTCTTCTGTAATATGCTGTATCATGTTTAGTGCATAACATGACATCCTGCCAGGTATCCCAGCAGGATCCTTGGCAATTTAAAAATGTAGCAGGGAAAATACAGTCTTGACACATTTAACAGGTACATTAACTGCTAGATGTTTCAAGAAGCAAGGGAAGTTGTAGATGAGGATGTTTCTTTTACCTGTTAAAATGTAACAGCTTAAGCTTTCTTCTCCCAGCTTTTCAGTCAAACAGAGATGCCCCTTCCCTTGTGAAGCCACTGGAACCACAATTGTTTAACAGGAAATTGTAGGAACATGCTGATATAATCTCAAATCTTAAAGGGAAAACCTGCTATGTTGAAGATTGTGAAGAGAAGACTGAGAAAATAATAATGAAAAGCAACACAATCTGAATTTTATAAAAGGAAGCAGCTTGTTTTATCTCCTCTTTATCTTGACTAAGGAGGGTTGTGGCTATTGCTGAGGACAAGGATTGACCTTTATTTATAGAGTGATGGCACCAATGCTGATTTTGGGTGTTTTAACCTATTGTAGTGGTGGGTACAGGAATTTTCAAAAATTTCCCACTTAAAATTTGCATTGTATAATAAAGCCCCCAGATCTTATTTGACAAATTACAAGCCAGTGACATACATGGTTTTTTAAGATAAAAGCATCTCTCTAAGTGAATTTTACATCCATCAACTTTATAACCCTCTATTGCATAAATGTAGTTGAGTACCTTCCCACACATCTCATAGTGGCTTCAGGGCACATAGTAGTATTAACGGAAAAGTTTTCAAAATGTGGGGGTTTTTTGTTTT
>KZ507427.1:63774-75330 GCA_002844005.1 Limosa lapponica baueri
CAGTGATTTTTGTTCAACTACTAATGCAACATGGGTAGGTTCAGTGACCGTAAATTTACCTACTTGACTTCTCTCCCCTACCCACCATCAAGCTTGTGATGAAACGGGAGGCCAAATAAACAATGACAGAGTGGGCCTCTACATTAATCTAGAGCTCACAAGCTCATTTAATTTCTGGTCAGAAAGTCAGACCAGATAGATCTGCTACACACAAAGGTAACATGGACCGATAGTCTTCTTTTCCCCAGAGTACTGCTTCATCAGCTTCCCTTCCCAACCTGCACCATTTCCTAGGGAGAATCTGAAGTAAAAATTTTTTACAAAACATTACAGAAAAGACAAAGATCTTATGTCCTGAAAATTTACAGTTCATTAAACATCAATATTGTTTATGAGCCAACATATCCTGAAAGGTACAAATGAAAATACTGCCAAGTTAAGAAAATGCAGCATTAAGAAGGGTGCACTGAAGTAAGGTTTTTAACAAGAATGTCCCATAAATTTGAGAAGCCATAAACTGACCTAGAGGTAGGTTATTTAGATAGAGTTTTATGAAATGAATGACCTCAGCTAGTTAATACTAATTTGCCTATGGTGAATGGCTCTTCATTTGAACTGACCTGTGTCTGAAGATCCGAACAATGCCACTCACCTTCATTGCACCATGTCTTCTATTTTTATGCCCAAGTTTTAGGCTGAAACTTGTCTCAAAAATACCCAACCATGACAAGGAAAGCTGTTCTTTCTTGGGGAATTTCCATTCCAGATAAAGGCCAGTGATCTCACGATTCTTAATTCAGAAGTGTACACAGTTCAAGTAGCCTCAATTATCTTTGGATAAGCTACTGGTTTTTTTTTTTTTTTGCAGATGGAAAATTATTTATTCCAACTCCCAGTCCCTCTAGAGTTCTCTAAAATTGTAAAGCATGTTTACTTGACCATCCCACTCAGCAGCATACTCCCAATACTCATGTTACAAAAATAGAACTACTTCCACAATAGGAAAACCAGAAACTTTTTGACATTCACAGAAGAACTTCTTTAGCTTTTGTTGTGATAATGATGATATTTGGACCCCTTGCCAGCAGTAATACCAGATATATTACCTACTTTGTCAACAGGTGCCCAGAGCAGCACTCCCTTGTGGACAAGCTGATCTGTTGTCTCTGATGACAGGTTTTGAATTCCACGAGGAGTTACCAAGCACGTGTTGGGGTTCCAATGTGCAAAGACTATGACCAGTAACTGACACTTGAAAGAAGGTACCAAGGCAGGAAGAGAAGCCTGATCAGCATTTCCTATCCAGCAGAAATACTACTGTGGACAGCCTTTCACCTTCTGAGCTGCTCACCCTGCTCATCAACAGGTGAAGAAGGTTAGAGAGCTTTCAGTTTGCACCAGGAATGCTAAGATGTATCCCATCCTCATAAATTCTTCAACTTCACTTTGTACTACTTTCCAGAGGGCTCAACGAAAATCTCAATTGTTTTAATTACAGATAGCAAAGCGGGCAACCATCAATTGTGAATGAACACCTGCCTAACCAAAACCGAAACACAGCCTGCAGATTTACCTGTGATACTGATACTGCTGGTTAGTGATACTTTTACCCATTAACCTGGGAAGCAATGTTTCTGCCAATTCCTTTTTGGGTACTCCGCTTCTCTCCTGTTTTATCTCATCTAGATCTGGCGTTCAGCATTTACTGGTGTAAGCAGCACCAGGCTAAGGCAGGATTATTCTTCCAGAGTGCACAGGTTTTAAGAGAGTGTTTCAGGTAGGGCCTTGAAGCACGCTGTCTACATATACTCCCTCCAACTCTCATTCCTCTGTACATTCCTATTTCTTCCAGGTAGTTAATTATACTTGGAAGGAAAGTAACAGAGAATCATAAAAATTTCTACCAGTTTGGCGGTGTGCTCAGTGGTTTAAGAGTTTAGCATAGATTTTAAAAAAGGGCTTACATGTTTGTATCTAATAAACATTCTTAGGTAACAAAGGTTAGGTGCATAAATTATGTGTGAAAATCATCAATAGTCTGCTTGCTATATTCCCCTAGGCTTTATCTAGATGAATGTGGTTCTGATCCTTAGTTTAAGATATTCATTCATTCTTGATTCAGAGCACAGCTCCTTATGGATCATCAAGCTGTGTAACTTACACATAGCTTGGGTATAACAGAATTATTCTGCAAAGTGCTTCGATTCCATTTCAAAGTGGTACTTTTATCTTTCATTCCTTCCTTGATAACTGCAGATATTTTTCTCATAAACACTAGAAGCAGAGGTTATAATGAGCTCCACACCTAGCCACAATGAGTTTCAAAATTCTGCATGTCCAAATTAGGTCTTTTCCTCTACTGGTCCAGAGTAAATACACTAATTACAATAATCTGATTGCATATTTTGTTATGGAATAAGCGTTCACAGGACATCTATTTAAGTCCATGGAAGGAATGCAATCAAGTTCAGAATTTGCCTTAACAAGTGTTTTTCTTGGCTACATTAGACACTGTAACTTCTGCAGTGAAGCATGTCAAAATAATTAGTTTGGAAGAGGCAGCAGGAAAGCTGTTGTTTGACCAAGAAAGAATTTCAGAAAGTCTAAGGTGGTCTGCCTTTCTGTGCCCAGTTTGTCTTTTTTCCTTCATCTGGCACCAAATGAATTGCTAAACAATGAATTGTGTAGATGACAAAATATGACAGTTACTTTAATAGGGATTCCTGCTGCTACTAAAACCATTATTTGCCTGATATAAATGAGGAATGAAAGGAACACATAGAAAAAAGTTAACCCTCCACTTTGATCTCAAATGAGGACTTAGCTAAACTGCAGGACAATGAGCTTCATCACTATTTTGTCATCAAGCAAGCATTCAAATGGCTAAATTAAAGTGACATTTTGGACGGCATAAAACAGAGATGTCTTTAAAGAAGATTGATGTATTCCCTAATACCAACATGCAAATCTGAGATCCAGCCAATTATGACTGATGGAATTATGAAAGTTCTCTGGTTCTAGGCAGAGTTATTATTTATATTTTTCAGAGCTGTACACCCACATGCAAACAAAATCTGTAGGCGTTTTGGAGTTTTAATATGTTGTCAGAGTTTTATCTTGGCCAAGTTTCTCTAAACCATCTTAAATCAGGACATTACTTAGTGGATAACTGGCTCTCACCTTCCCTAGTTATTATTTTTCATCTATTTCCTTTTTTTTTTTATGTCCTTTCTTCTCTCACAGCATCTTGTTCAACAACATTGCTTAGTCTCAGGAATCATATTTACAGAGAAAATATTTAAAAACTGTCAGTGATGGAACTTTGATATGCTCCACATCAAGCCTATGCCAACTGCAATGGCAGCAGAAAACATTTCTCAAAGTGAATACGCACCTATTTAACAACAGGAGGCTTTTACTTCAGATACTAAGAAGCGGAAATAAACTAAAATTAAGAATGCTTGGATGGTTATCGGGCAGCTGGGGAGATTCCTGGGGCAGACAGAAATGCCAAATGGAGCTGTATTAGTAATCCTCTTTTTATCCTAGGATGGGTCTTCTATATATAGAATTATACAGCTTTGCAAGAGACTGTAAGATTACATATATATATGATATGGGAGCAACATACACATTTTACACGTAGCTGCCTAATAAAGTCTGAAGATGCTCCCAAACTTTTACTAGATATATCTTATATAGTGTCACAGATTATGTCCATCTGGTTCTCTCAGCTGGTGACAGGCATTTTCTTCTGAATGACCTTCCACTCTGTCTTTTTGTATCCTTTCCAGGATTGAAAGAAATTCACCCTCTACCTTCTGCTTCCATTTCCTGTGTATGTCCTACATAAAATCCTCAAAAAAGAGCTCCTTTACAATTCTAGATCATACCAATGAGTCCAGCATACTCATTTTAATCCAGGTATTAAAATGAGTTCAAGTAAAAGTAATTTCTATTCCACATAGTGACATTAACTTCTTATTCGATATCTAGAAAGCAACAATTTCAAAATGATGCTATTTTTCAACAGCTATCCAAAGTCAGAACTGGAAAAAGACTCCTACTATTCAGTCTTAACATTGAGTCACTACTGGAAATAGCATTTTACTAGCAAAATTTTATTACGAAATTGGAGAGCCTTCTGAGGCTGCAGAGGGAAATAATAAGCATAAACAGTACCTGATTTTAAAGCTATATGAGTCAACCACACAGAGAAATTTTGTGGTTTTGCAAATAGCTTTATCTAGCTATCTGTCTTCTCTGATGAAGAGACAGATCAGAAATTTGAGGAAATTCTCCAGTTTTAAACAGTGAGACACTGAGGTCTTGCTTCCACGTACAGTGTCTCACATAATGGGGCCCAGACCTTCCCTGGCCCTGTACCTCAGGGTAATACATGTATTGAAAATAAAATATCAACATGTTTTACAGAGTAACAATCAAGTCATCAAGCTGTATTTTGGGTAAATGATACAGAAGACTGCTATAAAGAAATCATCCAGGTATTAAAATGAGTTCCTAACAAAAAGACAAATAGAGAAAAAGGAGAAACTGTAATGTAAGAAAAAGTGAAAACTTATTTTACAAGATTCTGGCTATGTCAGAGAAGAACAAAACACTGTCTTCACTCTCCACTTCAAAACATCTAACATCATCTCATTTAACTCTGCTACCCTGTGTGAATACCACAGACCAACAGAATTGACATGAAAGCACAAATTTCAAGCTCTATGCTACTCTGCCCTGTAGTCTAGGCAGTAATTCTAACATCTGTTGCAGCCTCTGTGAAGAGATTTGCAGTGATAGTGCAGAGGTAAAAAGCTCCACAGACAATAAGGTATCAGTCACGTCTCTTTGGAGGCCCCTTATCCTTTTTTATCATGCATGACCCTGTAAGAATGTGCAATGCGATAGTCCAGAGGGAAAAATCACTAGGCTGTCAAGCTAAGCTTTTGCTGGCTCCAGCTCAGATATGACACAAAGTCATGCCCATCTTATGTAAAGACTGATAAGAAGGCTGCACACGGTTTATACTATATCAGCATGTAATTAGGAAGTCTTGTGCTTGTATTAGAAGGCACACTGATAATCAGCCCTCGGAAAAAAAACCCCACCAGAATGGAGAACTGCAAGTATGAATATCAAAAGTGGTTAAATCCCGCTAAAAAAGGAAGGGCGAAGTACAGAACTGCTCTAAGATTAACAGCTTTTGAAACAGCATGATTACAAGTACCTTCCCCAAGTAAGGTGTGAATCAAGCTGTTGTGGAAGTTAGCGAGTTAAGCAGTCTCAAGCAGGAAATGAATCCCATTGTGCATATTCCTCCTGTGTCCCCAGTCTGTTTGCTTGGGGGACTAGAGAACTCCTGTCTCTTGAGATTTTATTTTTCTGTCCTGTCTGTCAACACATTAGAAATAAAGCCTTAGCGCAGCAAAAATATTACGGTCTCGATTCCCCATTACTTAGCACGAAGTTACTCTCTTCGGCGCAAATGCAAGTATTTCAGTTTTTCTGTTAACTGTTTTGTAGCTCCACAAATGACTGCAGAGCTGCCTGGCAGTGGTAAGTCAGAGTATGCATTTCACCTCAGGAAAAACATCAATGATTTCTTCTCAAATAACATTTGGAAAACATACCTTCAATTTACTATACGGTTCTAAGAGCTCTTTTATTCCCACTACAGTTTTATTTTAATCTCTGTTGGTTTTCCAAGTATGGAAGTAAAGCTAAGGATTACAGGCAGCCGAGTGCTCATGTCCCTGTTTCCTTCTGTCCTGAAGAGCAATCTCCCTGCTCTTCTTATCAAAAGTAACAATTTGTTAAGTCCATCTCACCTGTACATTTGAGAACCCCTCTGTAATGACTATGGCTAGGGCTACAGCAAACTCACTTCATGAAAGAGAGAGCTGGCAGGACTCACGCATAACTTGCCATCTTGGAAAGTCAATGTGTAACACACCTTCCTCTTTGTACCAGACAGTCCTTTTCTGCTCCAGTACGTGAACACTCAGAGCACACAATCTTTTGAATGACATATAAGCCTAAATCACAGAAATTAAAGTTTGAGGATGCCCGTGTTGGCAGAATGCACACAAGCAGCCCATATTAGTAGCGGCAAGTCCGAGAATGGTCCACAGGATCAAAAGGATCTATCTGCATTTAGCTGTAGTTCACTTCAGCAACTCTTTGTCATGACAAACCTATGAAGCATGGAGAACTTTAAAAAAAGTTCATATAATAGATTTAGGAGAGCTTGGAATTCAGACTTTGGACCCCACCTCAGCAGGAAGAAAGGATGACTACAGAAACTTCTGAGGTAAACATGAGTTAATACTAAGAAAGTAACTTTTTTTCCCCCTTTTGTTTCCCTTTCTAGCTTTATGAAAGAGATACAACAATCTGCTGGGAAACACCATCTGTGTGTGCACACTCTCACATCCAGTCATAATACGTAACACGCCAAAGAGGCCCAGGGATCTGTATGTTTTTGCATAAGCCATAGACAAAGTATTTGTCAGTCCGTAGCACAGGTATTTCCATAGTGGACAGTAATATTATAATACAGCATTTTGTTAACCCATCATTTGAACTATGTTAAAGTTAGTAAAGGAAAAAAGTTTGATCTGTTTTTGTTATAAACTTGCAATCTAAGCTATGACAACATTTTCAGTATTTAGTAATACAGAATGATGTTTCCAAAGCTTGACTTTAGAGTATTCAGTGCAACACAACTTGCTAATATACTGTCTTTTCTTAAAAAATGGAGTTTATTTGTAACAGAAAATGTTTTGCTTTCTTAAAAATGAAAGTACTCCTATTCTATTCCTCATACAGAATGTACTTAGATACATGGCCCTGTTTCACAAAGGGCACTAATCCAAATTATTACAAGTACTAAATGCCAATTAATTCTCCCTTATGAGTTATGATAAATGATTACTTTAGAGTGAAGCTATACATTTTCCAAAGGGTCTTTATCACAGCTATGTTGACAGGACTTTAAGTATGGTGGTATGCTTAGTACTACCCTAAAGTAGCTGAAGTATGTGCCACAGCAGGTGCCACAAGTCGAACATAGATTTGCTTTGACATTAGAACGTTGGGTATAGAGTGAGTGCAGGATTGTTTGATGGATTTGAAAAGAGCATATGTTGTAAATGGTTTGGAAAAGCAGAGCCTTTGGGGTATAGCATTAGAGTCAAAGTTAACTGAATTTGAAGAAATCCTGCCTGGTCATGGCAACAGTTTGTACTTTATGATTATCAGGGTATCTGTCATTAAAGAAACATTTTGCCACCTCTAAGGGAAAAGCTCACTGAAGTGTAACCTCTTGGTAAAAGTAAGAGCAAAGTATTAAAACATGTAGTTTGAGCTTTAAGCGATACAGTTCTGCCACAGAACTGCAAAAACTATATTTGCATCTGTTTTACAAGATGTAAAACATAGTTTACATTTATTTCACATTCTTGATAATGCCTGCTTTTTAAAAACTTAATCTTGAATTTTTGCACCAACTCCCAAAGTCATAGGATGTTGGTAATCAATATAATCCTAGTCCTTCAGGCACAAAGTGGCATAGACAATGAGAACTTCTACCAACCAAAGGATCTCTCTGCCTGTATGACTATATGTCCCCAACCTAGGCTGGCCAATTCACTCTAATAAAGTGGGAGATTGAAAGCCCCTCCTTGTTAGCCAGAGCTATAACTCCCTGCTGACACACACACTTCTTGCATCCATAAGCATGTACCGGCTCCTCCACTTCTCACAGTGATTTGGGAACAGTCTATGTGCTTGTGATTTGGGCACCAAGGTTTCTCCTACAGGAAATTTTTTGCAGTTTCTAGTAGTTTTGACCTTTGCAGTGTCAATCTACAAAGATGTTGATTATTCCTTTTCTAGTACCTGAGCAATGGTACAACAGTATCTAGTTTTCATTTTCAGACACTACTACTGTCTTTTCTTGTTCCATCTGCAAAATAAATTTATTGCTTTTTATATGAATGAAAGACACAGATAACTTGTAAAAAGGAAGTGAAATGTCTAACCAGTCTGCTTGATAGTTTATAGACTTGAGGTATACCAAAACTGTAGGTAAAATTAAAAATCTGTGAAAAATAACGGAATCATCCCAAATGCCACTAGGAAAGCAGCCTAAGCAGAATATGTGCTTCCTAGATTAATTCTAAAATAAATACACAGCCAGAAAACCTCAACCTCATCTCTGAATAAAAAAAAAAACCCCACAACCTAGAGCTAGATTCTCAGATACTAGAAAAAATAGCACATTCTATGGTTTTCAGCCTCCTAATGGGGTTATGCTGGTTTACACCAGCTAAAAATATAAATCTTATCTTAGTGAGTATAGCATTTCTCTTTTTTAACTTTACGTTAAATTATTTTTCTTCCAGTCTCCTTTTATACACAAGTGATTGAGAACAGCAGTATCATCCTTCAACTCATAAGGTGCTCTTGACAAATATATTTCCCCTGTAACTTCATAGAACTAGTGGAATTATACCAGGAATAAATCTATTCCAGTATCTTCAGTTACTCTATTTGGAAACCAGTCATTTGCCTGACCTTCAGTGCAATGCTAAAAACAGAGTTTGTCTGTCATCAAGAGCCAGTGAGATTTCAGATAAAACAGAAGTCATGGCTCCTGCAATGAAATTCCAGGGGTGTCCATCAAAGACTTGCCAACAATAGCATCTCACTCAGTCAGTACTTCCATACTTTGATAAAACCAAGAAAAAAAAAAAGAGGAGATCTGACATTTGGAATTAGGCATGTTACAGAGACTCAGTACTCAGTCTGAAGTATGCAAAACTAAAATAATTCTTTAATTACATTCTACCTAAACTTTTATGACTTGAATAGCTTTGGTTCTTTAAAAGCCCAGTCATTTCTCACACTATTGAGAATTTACTTTTTTTTGTTGGTCGTGGAGGTTGAGTTTATTTACCCCTACTGGGGAGTATTCCTTCTTGCTACCAACACTAGAATGTATTTAAATAACATATACATCAACACAAAACATCTTTGTTCCAAACCCCAAGGTAAATACTGTGAGCAAGCACTGAAGTGGAAGCAGGACTATGGATTCTCCAAGCTTCCAACTTTCTCGTTTTAATTTAAAGAGATTAACCTTGTGTTCATTAGAATAGGGGAATTGTTATAGAAGGACAGCTGCCAGGCAAGACTTCAAACTTCCTCCTTAAGGTCCTATGGCAGTACACAGGCTTCCAGTGCTCTCTCTTCTTTCAGACTTCACCCTGGCATTTCTCTTGACATTATTCAATCCAAACTTACACCTCAATACACTGTCCCAGTTCTAGCACGATATTGCCAAATGCTTTCATAGCGAAAGATGGGGACATAAAAGTTACCAGTCATTTCCACACGCATCCTAGACATCCATCAGTGTATACATAGCTTTCTAACAACCTCACATGATACACGCATTTCCAATATTCATGCAGTCTTGTAGTTACTGGATTTCTACTTAGAGGATATAAACAGCTATGTTTATGGTAAGACTAAGGATAAGAGTGGATTGGAGTGAAGCTAGCAAAAAGGATACCATGTCATCTTTAACATGGTGTTCTCATATCACAAAATGGACAATGTATATTTTAATCAAAAAATAAAGACCTGTCCTAGTCTCTCTTTCACTTGTCTTTGCAATGAAAATTAGCCATAAAAACCAGAAGATAGAAGGGCCAGAGGTAAGAATAGAAAGGAAAAAGACAATAAATTTCAAGACCATGTCAGGCATTACAGGAAGTGAAAGCCTTATTTCAAAGCTGAGCAGAAGTTAAGATTCATACCATCAATTTTTAAGTGCAGTTTATAGGCATCTCTCCTTTAACATGAGGCCATGATCTATTTATCTAATTAAATTGAGAATTGTCACAGTGCAACCTATTCACAATACAAAGCGATAGAAATCACCGGAGGAAGAGAGGAAAATGGCAAGAGGCACAGTCAAACCAATGGCCATTTGTCCTTGTTGTCACAGTAGCGCCCACAAGTTCAGAGATGCTCAGCTGGTTGGACAAGTTTTCCGAATTCATCTAAGAAGAAAACATCCAGCCATCAAACCTGTTGTCTAACGAGGCAAGCCATGCAGAAATATTAGGAAAAAAGAAAAAAAGCACTACAGTTGGGAGAAAAATCCAAGCCTCCATGTTCTTGAATACTAAAGGAATGCAACTGGACACAAAGAAAACTGGACACCATCAAAACAGCCTAGATTTTTACTTATTCTGATAGTGAAGCAAGATAAATTGAGCAAAGTGTAAGTCATGGTGTGATAAATGACAGAGAATGGATAGATACATTATTATATACGTCAAGAGTACCTGTTCATCACAGGCATACTTTAAAAAAAGAGCAGGAAAGATTTTTCAGTAGGCCATTTGCATCCAAAGATAAATACACAGGTCACAGGCAGTCTACGTTCAAGAGGGAAAATGGGGAGAACACTTCTTGCGTACTAATCAGAAATGTAAAAGTAAGCTCAACTAAAAATGTACCAAGGACATTGAAAGTCACCACTGCCTTTATCTCTTCTCAGGATAATATTTGGTATCTTGTTTGATACCTTACCAAACAAACATGCTTTTACTTGATTCCATATTTCCTCTCTTTCATTTTTTTTTTTTAAACAGAAATAAACATAGGGATTTTGAGTTTTTAATAGTATGGCTTTACTCAATAAAAATATGAAAGTATTCAAATAAATATTAAGAAGCAATTAGATGCTTTAACTATACCTCTTCAAGGTGGTCACCATCAGCTCTTGTAGAGCATTAAAACTTTGTCAGAAAAATGCTCTTCTCTTAAGACACATTGAGAAGACTAATTTTTACTGAGTATCACATTAATGTAATTGTAGCAATGGTGGAAGGATATGAACACCGTTGGAATACGGCGTGCACCCCCTTCTTTTTCCAGAGAGACTGTGGCAACTTGGGGGCTTCTCTTGCTATATCCTGATCCATATTTTGTTATTGTACAATTGGGTTTGTCTGCAGTGGAAAAACATTATATTTTAGAGTATTTTCTACCCACCTCTCTCTACAGAAGTAGGATACCCCAGGACAGTGTCATACTAGTGTGGATATATGGGCTAGACAGCCACTACTCTCAGATAGCAGCCGAGAGCAGATGCTTTAGGGGAAGATTAAAACTAAGGACTTCTGGCATCCAGGCCAGAACATTCACTGTAGAGGTTCTAAAATTAAATGCCAGCAAGGAAAGTTTCTTCCTAAGCCCTTTATGTACACATTGAACAAAGAGGCTTAGCAATCAGCTACATTGCAAGAGCTCTTCCTTAGCCTCCTAAGCCTGGAGATGTGTTTAATATTGGGACACAATCCAATTTCTGCAAAACCAGTGGAGGAGAATCAAGATTTAATGTAGACAAAAAGTAATATTCTTTTCAAGTCCTTTCAGCACTACTTTCCTCAGATATAACTAATAAAATGTCCAGTAACTAAGGCAAATAATTGTAAGTGTTAAATTATACTGAAACTGCTCCTTTGTGCC
>KZ507428.1:45319-57127 GCA_002844005.1 Limosa lapponica baueri
CTTCCCATGAATGGTTTGCAGCACAACGGGAACCTGCAGCAGGTAGTGGCCTCCCAGTAAGGCTGCCGGAAGAGCTACTGCATAACGAACACTATAAACTACCAGTACATGGAGCACTACAGTACGAACGAGAGAGGACAGCTGTAGCTGTTTGGCAGGAGTCCCCAGCATGACACAGTTCTCTGCACAAAAGCTTCGAGTACAGTAAACCAAGAGCCACTTGCCAGGTCTGCAGGATAGCGCGAGTTCCCAAGGGCAATGGAACTGCTATGTGCCAGGAGTCCTAGTTGCAGGGACATCCTCTGCAAGCGGATGCCATGCCAAGTCTGTGCCACTGGGCAAGCATCCCTCCAGCCACGCGGCAGGTGGGTAGGCACTGGGAGGGAGGAGAGCTGAGATACGGCCACTTGTCACAGTACACACTGCAGACAAACAAAAAGCACAAAAGGGGCCACGGGCAATGCAGTAACCATATGCAGCAGCAGCTGTATGCGAGTGCTCTGTCCCTCGCCCTTAGGTAAAGAGTATATTCCTTCTCCTTTGATCTCCACACAGGTTCCATCTACTAATCTCACTTTCAGGGGCTTTACACATGGATCTTGATAAATGAAAACCTGGCTTATATGTTTTGACCCACTTGATGGGAAGCCTGGGTCATGGTGATTGCACTCGCTATATGTTAAGGGCAAAGGTCAGGGATGAGCTTTTTGGAATTTTTTGGTTTTGACAGGTGTGATTTCCAATGCTCCATAGGCTGGTATAAACATGCACGCTTCAATCTTACCATAAACATCTCAAAAGTATTCTGGAATTGTGAATCTTGGCCCAACTTGATTTTTGATACAAGAACAATCATGTCAGACTCATTTTGTATCCCAAAAGAAAAAGCAAAGGTGGGGAAAATCCTTTTAAGAAGTGTAGGTACTTTTAAACGTTACTGCATTTCATGAGACAGCATAGCCCATGGATAAAGATGCAATAATTGCATTCAACTAATTTCAAATTTGGTCCAGCTTTCAGAGGTATTGTGATACTAAAAAAAGCTCAGAAGGCAAATTAATGGAAGACAAAGCAAACAAATATTTCACTTAAATATAAGCTCTCAGCAATTTTTAAGTGGGTCTCAATTCCCAAAGTGCTGATCCCTTCCATCCTAAGCAGAATTTGGTAGGTAATCAGAATAATCCGGGTACTTACTTACTACTTCCTAAGATAACTAACAATTCTATGTGCATAACTTGTCTGCAAAGGGAAAAATTTTAAAGCATGTAAGTGATTTGGGAATTTATACCCTCATTGTCAAAAGCAATTTAGAAATTTAGGATGCCTGTCTTCACTAATTTTCATCAAGGTGTCCTCCTAAAGATGTTTGTCACTGCTGCAAATAAGACTTAGGAGCATTAAGTCATTTAGGCACTACATTCTTCTTTTTTTTTTTCCTTAATTATAACAAATAGTACTATTAGGTCAAAGTGTTGGAAATGTAAAATTACTTTGTATATAAAGAACATTAAAATAAATGACTTTTTTTCATAATCATTTTCCAATGTGGTATCAGCTACTGTAGCAAGAGAATGATTATCATGATTAGTCTGTTATTGAATTGTAATATTAAATGTAATAGCAGGGTGATGGTAAAAAAGCCTAAAAAAAGTAGAGGAGAATGGTAAGACCAGGATGGTTCAGGGAGCTGGGAGTTTTCACTATTTCTTAATTTTATTTATTATTTAGTAAGAGTTCTCCTCGCAACCATAAAATGAGAGTAAAATTCCCACTTTAAATAGACACATACCTACGATGTAACATTTCCACTCTCTCCTTTCACAATGCTGCTCCATTTGCTGGCAGCAAATGAAGCGTTGCGTAGGTAATACACAGGAGATGAAGAAACTGCAATTCAAAGTTCAGCAACAGAAAGACTCCTAATGATTTCCACATATTAGGAAAAGCAGCACGTGGGAACAACAGTGATTTACCATCCATATTGATGAGCATGGCAACCAAACCAACACACTGCTCTCCCAAAAGAGATATCCATTGGTTGTGTCCAAAAGAGGAATCCATTGGAAATGCACAGAACAGCCATTCTGTCTACAGAGGGAAATGCTAGAGATATTTTACCTACAGTCATCACACACCCACGCACGTACATTTAATTAATAGAGACTGGAAAACATTCAAGGAGGAAAGCATAATTGGCCAATTAAACAGAATTATGCTTGAATACTAGAGACAAATCAATAAAAATTTACAGACTTAAACTTTCAAAAGGTAAGAATACAGAAGGAAACTTTGTCTTTTGTACTGATATACAATAATTTAGGACCCAGTTCTAGCTAAGTGCCCAGAACCCTGGCCCCAATGTTTTGCAGGATCAAGTTCATAGCTACCAATTTTAATCACATTTCCATGACATAGTTTAATTTTGTACTAAAATTTTAAAAAAGGAAAAAGAAAAAAGTCCTTTAAGAAAGAACTTTAAGAAATGTATCTGAATGCAAGTTCTTTCTCTTTAAAATTATTTAAACATCACTCAAAGAGAGGGGGATCTGGCAAAACGACCTGTTTTATCTTGTTTACATGTAGAAGAGTTATTGAGGAAGATAAGTGACCACTTTGAAGATCTGCCTCATTTCTGTTGCAGTTTGCTGAAAGCATGCTTGCTATAGGTTGCTATGTGTTTCCAATCAGAAGTTGTTAAGTACACAAAATAAGGCTGGATTTTATTTGCAGAAGCACATGTTCAAAGGTTAAAATTTATTGCTCCAAAAGCAGTATCTATAAACCAGGGCAATACCTTAGAGATTATTAACCTTCTAGTTATGCCAGTGATTGTTTTAAGTAGTACATTTAAAAAAAAAAAAAAAAACCAGCAATATATTCAACTAAATATTTTCAATGTGCTTTAATCCTTTAAGCAGTTGCCCACCAAAACCAAAAGAAAGCTATCTTTCTCTAAGAAGTTTGTGTAGTCATGTTGCTTAGATGCTATATTGTGTATAATTAAAAATAAGAGACATAAAATTGGATTCAAATCAACTGAAAGTATTTTGGTCCGACATTGTGAGCCACGAAATACTGGTGCCAGTCCTCAGAATAATACTTACTTTCTTCCTGACTTTGGGTATATCATATAACCTATCACTTTTATCACATCTGAAAACTAGGAACACTAAAGCAGAGTTGCTGGGAAGATTGATTGGTTGTTAGCAAAGTGCCTTGAAGAAGAAAAGCATACCTTAGACTACATCACAAGAATATCTAAGCCCTTAATCCTAATTGTGATTAAAAGAATGATCAAGGTATATCCAATTTTCAGAGGAATTCACTAACCTTTAAACCCCGTTACCCAGCGAGACTTGTGATCTATATGGTACAAAAAGATCAAGAAGAGCATAGCAAACAAGATTTTCTACAAAAACTTCATGCAACTAAGCAAGACCTACAATTCAAAATGACACTTCTAAAACAAAAAAAACTTCAACTATGCGGTATCTGCAATTGCTATGGAGTTACGCAATCATTAACGTACGTATGAGAGAGCATCAAGTATGTCCTACCTTCTACCCAAGGAGCAGGTTCAAAAGTGTATTCATTCTGGATGTTAACATAAAAATTAAAAAACCATACTCCTACTCTAGCCCCCTTACTTGGTTTGCTGGTACAGTACAGGCTCACTCCAACCCAAGCTTTTACACTGCAAATGATGAGTCCCTGAGAATGACTTACACACCAGTCACGTTTTGGAACGGCACTGGATGTAGTTAGTTGGACACAATATTGTGCCAACCTCACTATGTAAAAGAACAGGCACAGGTTTTATGATTAAAATGTTTGCCAGCTGTTTTCTTACTCAAAGAGCACAAATACTTGTACATTTTGTAACAAACTCTGTTCTAAGAGGTACCACAATAAATGGAAAGGCTTAATTAAGATACACCCTGCGTGTTCTTGATCTTCCAAGCCACCATGAAATACAGTCACTCTAAGGAAGGACAGATTTTATATAGACAATAACCCCTCTTATCTGGGACTATGAAAGAAGAGTTAAATTTGTGCAACAGAAATGCCAGTCTGCCAGGAATATAAACCATGCGTAGGGCAAGAATGGCGAACTGTAAAGACTTTCAATTCCTTTGTCATCTCATGAAAGAAAGACCACACCAAAGAACATCTCAAGGACTCAGTAGTGACCGCTACTCTGCTCAGCATGAATGAGTTCCAGTAAGTGGGAGCCCCACACCACGTGACTTGGGAAGGAAACCAAATAAATATCAATAGAGGATTTGCTGTTAATTTTCATGGTTCTGCTAAAAAGAATTGATTTAACCTGGAGTTCACACGCAGGCTCTGTAACCCCTGCCGTATTACGTCGGCTTGTTGAGCAGTAAGAGAGACCCTTATTACTGTCAGTATTGATTTTGTAGCAGATTTTAAAGTCAGAATAGTAAGATTTTAAATTTCAGAATAGTAAGATCCTCCTTTAGCTTCAGACTGGAGCTAATTTCTTTCCTAGTAAATGCGACACTGATGCAGGTCATACATGAAATTATTGTCACTACTTTTAATGAAATGCAAAATTTAACATTAAGAAATGAAAGATAAGCCATTGTTAGCAGCCATTAGAAAAACAGCAGTGGAACAGATCACCATGCTCCCAACAAGTCACTTTGCATCATTTTTCAAAAGGATTTGTTAACGACCAAAATTTCAGAGCCTGGAATTAAAAACGAAACCATTGAGGAAGGCTTCACAGACAACTGACATTTTTATTTCTACTGTTGTTCTCTTATCAAAAAGAAATCCACATTAGGAATGAGAGAAACACACCACACAGAACTGAAACTTGTGATATATCCCTTTTTCTTTCGCCCCAGGAGAGCTCAGTTCAGCAAGTGAAAATAGTTCAGCCAGCGTTGCTCCTTCAGCCCTCTAGACTGTGCCACATCTGTCAACACGGAGATACAATTTGGCATGTGCTTGCATCTCAAGGCCTGAAAATGAGACCTAACTAGGGTGTTGCATATATTAAACCAGCCCAACTAAAAAGGGTAAATAAAATTTTCAGAAGCTCTGTGTTTGTAGAAGCTCCAGTGAAAGCAAGAGCAGTCTCTTTAGCTGTGTGTTTTAAGATTTTAAAATCATCTGCCTTCCTTAATGACTAGGCAGAATTTTTTCCAACAGAACTGACCTAATTTCACAGCATCCCACGTCCTGACTGACCTTTCCTCAAGATTTATACCGCTGACTATTAATTTTAGGAGGGATGCAAAGCCCAGCTTGAACAAAGGGTCAATAACACCTCCGAAATACTGCATTAGAACTATCAGCAATACATAGTTCACTAACAAAGCCCTGAGCCAGCCATTCCATTGACATTCCAAGCACGCAGTTATAAAGGTACAGGCATTCCTACGCCTGATGTTACTGATATGTTATTAGAGTGGTCATCTGGAGGCAAGAAAGCAAACATCTATTCCTGTCACCTTAGCCAGAGCGGGACACGCTAAGCTCACCTGCTTTTTTTGCCTCAGAAACAAAACCCCAAAGAGATACTCAGATTTCAAAGATCGACAGATTTGTTTCTTCTTTTATCTCCACATAAAAGGAGGAGTAACTTTATGAGTAAGGGTTCCTAATAAAAATTATCACTGGTATAAACAACTTTAATATAAGTTATTGTTGTATACGCCAGTTTTAATCTACCAGTAGGCCGTGAAACTGCAGTTATAATAGCTGTCATTAAAACATTTAATTGCACGTTTGTGATTATGTTATTATTACCTGGTTTGGGAATGCTCTTTAGAACAGCACATATATCACAGCATACCATCTACATTGCCTGGATAAACAAAACCTTAATAGTTCCAATGGTTATCACTGTACTTGTTATTATTGTCAGATTTCCATCAGCCACTTGTTAGAAAACTCTTTCTTCCCTAAAGATCTCAAAGTACATTTAATTTTATGCACATACAACTTCACTTCAAGAAACACTGAGACAAGTCCTGGGGACACTGGCTAAGTAGATAAATTATACATAGCATTTTAACAGGCGGAGAAAAAAACCTGGAAAATTATAACCTTGGAATTAAGTTATTCTGGCAATCCATCTCTCTGAAGTATGCCAAAGAGCACAGCGCTCTTCCTGCCAATACCACACAGAACTTTCCTCTCCTGTCTTTATCACCCACTGCAAAAATACAAATACAAGCCTCTGTATGGATGAGATTTCTGGGTGTCCAGCCCACTACCTCACAACTGCTTTGCCTTTCCCACCACCCCAGAAAGTCAGGAGAGGGTCCATGGTAACACGACAGTTCCACAAGCACTTTATACACCTCAAACTTACGCCCTCAGACTGCTGGAGTACATGCAAAGGGATGGTTCCTTTTTAATACATCCATATGGTTCTGTTACACAAAACGGGTTGAATGTTGCCATTTTAGTTATCTTATTCTCACTTTAGTGTTAAAAATCCGCAGTCCTATCCAGCAATCTTATCCTGCTATGTAAATCTCTTTAAACAATATGCCTTACTCAAAGCTTACTATTGTTAGCCCGTATCAAATCAGTGTAGCAATTTGCCATCGGCGTATCTTGATCTAATTACGTTCTGAAAAGAATCAAAATAGATCTGAAGAAAATTCAGATAATGGAACAGGCAAAACAAGAAAGGGAAAGGAGGAGCATAAACAAAAGATAAAAGAAGAACAGAGAATACAGGATAAAACTCTGAGATACAAAAAATAGGATTAGTTGATACTGAAATTGTGGGGGGTATGCGCAGAGGGATCCCATAAAGAAAGAGGAAGACCAGGGATTAAAAACGTTACCATCATCTAATGCAGTAAATGAAATTAAATGTCATTCAGTGAGATGTGAAAACGGTGTGCTTGGAGTAGAAGCCAAACAACATGTCTGATCTGAAATCTATGAGCAACCGATGTTCACTTGTACTATGTCAATGGATTTCAGAAGCAGTCAATGGAGACAAGGCTTCCCCCTCCTAGGATCTGCCTGTGACTGACAGCTCTGAATAACATTTAGCAATAAATCAGAATTTAACTGCTGGCACAACGCTCACAAACAGGCCAAAGAGTCCAAGGATACTTCCAGAATGGGAAACATTTCTTGTTTAATTTGGACGATGCTCAGTGTAGTTCTTTGTTCTTTTTAGTACACATCAGTATCAAAAAGTCTGTGGGCTCTCAAAAATTGTATTACAATTCCTTTTCTTTCCAGAGGAAGGACATAAGAATCTCTTCAGATTTTTTTTTTTGATGTCTATTTTTATAAGGGTACACCAATTACAGAAAGCCTTACTTTTTCCATGTCCTACTATCCCATGATGCAACTTTCCTCAACATTCTCAGGATCCCAAGGATTAATAAAGAAATCTGTAAGTATAGCAAAATGAATTATAAAGAATTTGCTACACTTCTCAGTAAAAATTCTTTCCTCCAGAAAAAACCCCAACCAATCACAAAACACAAACCAGAAGAGGAATATCTTTCCTGTCTTCAAGTACACACTTAGAATCCTTTAATGCTGGAATTAGAAGGGATGTGTGAATACAAGTAGTGACAAAATACAAAGGATGCTGAATGAAAACCCACACCTTTGTAAAGGAAAACAACTCATTGTAATTTGCACCTCTTTTGCAAGCATACCCCTTAACAAATAGCTCATTGCAAAGAAATCCATCCAAGATAAAAATATATCAAGTTCACTCTGCAAATTGTAGCTACACAACCATATCGGAGCAATTCTCAAGTTATAAGGTATGCTTTAGTTGTCCCATGTTGATATCAAGCTCTTAGAAACGACATATAAAACCACCTTCAGAATAATTTTCCTCAGTGGGAACACTCAGACTGACCTATAGAGCACCCATGTGTCAGACACTTTACAGAAAAGCATCAGGGCAGTTCTGATCCACTAACTTGATAACCCAGATGTTTCTCCCTGCTGATTTCTCTTACCTAAGCTGCCACCACTGAAAACAGAGTACTGCAGAGCAGCTTCAGAGGAAGGAACCCAGCCTTTCTGGCAGATAAAGGCTGTCTTCAGTTTGAAACAGAAGCCAACAATATTCCTGGGCCCAATCAAAGACTTTTTTCACTACTTTTACAGTCATTTTCTTTGTACTTCTGGCACTATCTTTGTTAGGAAGATTTACTGTCTTGCTTTTTAAAATTGATCAGTTTGCAATGGCCACCAGACGAAGGGATCCCTAAATCACTCTGTATGGGGAGAGTGTGAACATGGGCATTACAGTTAGAGCCTTAATTTATCCTGTGCTAGAAAATCACTTACAATAATGGGAGAAAAAAATTTTAGACATTTATATTCAAGACATGCTGTTTACATGGGTGCTTCTGTATGCTGAAGTTACTGACTTATAATTATTCAAATTGACTGTGTCCCTTAATTTAAGAAGTAAAAATGAGATTTTTTTTTTAGTATCTGAGAAATTAAAAGAGTAACAGATTTACTTGTTGATTGATAACACATCCCAAAATAGAGGTTTCAGACAAGATTCATTTGAACACCAAACATTGCTATTATAGTTCCCACTGTCTTTTCTTAAAAAAAGGTCTATCTATTAAGTTACAAATACAAGCAACTGTTGCATCATCTTGCAGTACTGGAACTGCTGTTGAATATCAGGAAGGGTAATAGGATAGATAAAAGTTCTCTAAAAGAGAAAGCACCAGAACTAGCAGAAAGGTGGGGTTGGTCAGCCCTTCATTTGAATGTAAATGTAATTATGAGGCAGGCAGTTAGGCTGACGTCAGACAAGATCTTGGTAAACCATTACCACCAGCACCTGGTAAAACAGTTGATAATAAAAGAGGATGAAGTAGAAGATTCCAAGCAGAGTGGCATTATTAGAGAAAACCAAACACAATTATTTTTATGCAGCGAAAGAAAATACAGAAGAACAGGATGTTGTGACAACGTATTTACAATCTGTGAGCATCATGTATGTGAGCTCTCTCTTGGAGAAAGAGAACAGCATGTATCCAGGATCTGCAAGGGGTAACAACAACCTGCCAGTGCAAAACTTTGTGTCTACTCCACCCTATTCAGATTACATGGGATATCATCATGTGCCAGCTCTGGACACCCATGGACAGCCTGCGGGAACCTGGGGATCCCACTATGGCCCACAGAGGGAGGACTGGAACGCTTACGGCCCTGGACCTTCCAGCACGGTTGCTGCTGCCCAGATCAATGGCTCCTCTCCTGGACAGGTCTCCTACACTTCTGCTGATTACAGCTCCCTCCATCCTGCTGGAGCTGGGGGGTTACCTCCTGTAGATACAATTAATACACAGCAAATCTCTCCCAACAGCCAAAGGCACAGCTCTTACGAATGGATGAGGAAAACGGTGCAAACAAACACTACTGGTAAGCGTATATTCAACTTCCAACCTGAGAACGCATCTTCTGCTATCACTGATCTTATAAATAATTAACTTTACTTGAAGCACATAGGTTGGTGGGTCATTTATGACATTTATTTAACCTACTGCTGTTTAATGCAGTTTTAACTGAATTTGCACTAGTTTCACTTTCATCCCATAAAGGTTTTATATGGGTACTCTAGTGGAATGGCTGCTGTGTTTAGATATGGCTACATCTCACTCAAGTCCAGGAATCTTTGTTCTAATGTTTTGTAAAGCGTTTTGGATGAAAAATATACTCTTGAGAATGTTATGGAGTAATGAATGCAGCAACGTTTAACAGTTGCAGGCAAAAATTTTGTGCCTCAAGGTAAATACTGATATAAAATCAGGTTGACTTTTCAATACTTTTAAAGAAAATTATGTGCTCTGATCCAACCATAGTGATTATGCATTTTTCTGCTGTTGTTCCTGTATCTTATTTTTACTACCTAGATTTATTAGGCAAGAAGAAATATTCCTAGAGAAGTAATGCTTCAAATGATCAACATAGACTATTTTATTTGCAGACCACATAGCTCATCAGTTATGCTTCCTTTTCATTTAGTTTCAAAACGGTTTTACATATTTTTCTCACGTACCAGAATTCTGCGGCTTATCACAATTACACAATTAAAAATCACTTTCTTGCAAGTGTCACTCATTGAAGCGCCTGTTTTTGTCACAGGCTGCCTGCCAGATGAACCTTTCGGTGTAGATTCCCAAGGTGTAAATTGGGTGTAGCAAGGTTTGCTATATCTATCGTTAAGGTTAAAAGTAGTAAGTGTGTGTTAGAGAGCATCAAAGAAAATGCTGTAAAGAAAGAAGAGCAATTACAATTGGAGCAATCTCAGAAGACACAGAAAATCAGCACTGCCGCTTGAGACACAATCCTCCTTCAAATGGTTATTACTCAAGAGTAAAGTTAGTTGGGTAATTGTTTCTTAGTTATAAAGCAGACACACAGTTTTCCCACTGTTACTAAATATAAAATGCCTAGTGAAAATTAAGATAACACAACGCCAGCCTTCCACTCGGAGTCTCTATAAAAGTCTTCAAAGCCAGGCAGATTTACAGTCTGTTTTTTCCTCCCCTTATGTATACTCATGTAAATCAGCAGTAACTTCATTAACATCATTGGAGATTTCCAGGTGTAGAAGTGATGCAAGACTTGAGTGTAGACCAAATTCAATTGAGACTACTGAATGTCAATGAGGCAACCCTGCCTCTGTCATGCTGTCACTGAATTTTAAAAGCGTTAGCATTCTGAAAGAATAAAACAGACTTAAAAATCTAAATCCTAGTTTTACACTTATTGCACAGACATGGAAAACATGGAAAACCCTGAAAGGTTCCCACATGCTTGCTCAATTTCATAAAATACATATGCGATTCAGAAAAGCAGTTATGTGCTTAAATTAATCTCTAGTCTGAAAAGCACTTACACAGAATTTACGTACATGCCAAAATTCTTTATGAACGATACTGGACAGGTGAGTGGGGGCCTGTCAGTGGATCCATGCCCTAAGGCTGCACATTCCTAGAGCCCAGCCCTTTGAAGTGTTAAAACAGCTCAGGACTTCACAGAACTGGGCTCAAGACATCAACCCAGCTTAAAAAAAAAAGGGTTTGGGAGACTAAAGCATGAATGTGGTATTTTGCAAAAAAAGAGAAGTACCAAATAGATTTGGGGGTTCATCAGCGTTTTTAAAATAATGTTAACTATAAAAGCTGGGAAATTTTAATACTGTTACATAAAAAGTTATGAAATAATGACAAGGCTAAAATTATGCATGTAACAGCTACATATTAACTTATCAATGCTTTGCCTAGAAGTTAATGTAAGAAAACTTACTTGATGCTGTTATAACCATTCTTTGACAAAGACTTGCTCTGTTTCATCTTATTGCTGTAATATTTTTCATGCCATCAAATTAGATTCTGGTTCCTCCCCTTCAATATTATCGTTGCTTAACACAGTTCATTGCTCTAAAATTTCAGAATTACAGCCCTAAACTGTACAAATATATGTATATACATAAACATGTGTATGTCCTTAATTTCCCTGTGGCGTGTACTCACATCGATGTACGTGAGCAACATGGAATAACAGAAATTAAAATACATCTAAATAAATTAGAGAGCCTTCTGAAATACTGTCCTAAAGACAACGGGAATTATTTTGGGGGAGGGGATGTTAATGGGAATTATTTCCCCTCTATTTAGACTCTATTAACTACACTACATTCTGATTCAATATTCATACATAGCATTTTATAAAAAGAAATTAAATGGCAGGAAAAGTGAAATGAAAATTTACCTGACCAAATCAATTCTCAGGATGAAACAACATCAC
>KZ507429.1:18888-33668 GCA_002844005.1 Limosa lapponica baueri
TGGTCTTAGATCTCTTCTGACCTGGACAAAGAGTCCATGGATAATGACTCCCTTGTTAGCATCTTCCTGAAGACAAAGGACAAGTTCTTTAACTCCTGAACAGTTTGACAACCATGGTTTTGTGGTAAGGACTTGGGAGTTTTACCCCAGTAGCATTGATATAGCATACGGAAATTGACTTTCAAAAGCCAACACAGATCATCTATCCAGCTCCACTTGCAGTCAGTTTTCCCCCATTGGGTCCCTCACATCGGGCCTATTTGTAGTTCCTGAGACACTGCTCAGTCCTAACCCTGATGGTGATTTCTTTTTACCACATCATCTTTCCAGTTCAGACTCCCTGGACATAACACATTGAGGTACCAGATTTAAAAAGAGAATATCTGTACAGGCTTATGCCACCTTCTCGCCCTTCATTTTGAGCCTCTTGCTGAACTAAAGGTACCCTTTATGTCATCCAGGAGACATGCCATCCTGTCATCTATCCCATTATATGATCCCCCCGACACTCATTCACTTCATCAGAAGAGGAACTCTATGCAGAGCAAAAATGAATCTCAGTCCCACCCTCATAAAGATCCAGCACATCCTGGGACGTGGTGTGCATGTATTTATTGATACAGTAATCACGGCGAGTCACATTCTCTTTCTGTGTATTTAATGGAGACATTATTATTCTGCCCCCTTTGCCTCATTATAATAAAATCCTACCTTGGATTTAATAACTAAAATAAATCTGCTTGAGTCAGGGCAAGAGCTAAGTTAGTATTCTTCCTAAGGACCATCTTAGCTATGCAATGGAGAGATGACACTCTACATCAGCCAACATATGATAACCTATCTTTAATTTCTCTCTGCTCTGGTGCTATTATCTCTCCTCTGCCACAGCTGCATACTGCTATTGTCAGTGGTAAAGACAAGACATCTCTAATTAGGGGGCAGGATAAATTGCTTTTATCTACTTTTAACATGCTTTTACATGGCACCTGGTACACAAGTCTTAGCTAGGCAACGATAATTTGAAAAGCAAATCACTGCTTGGAGAAATATGATACATTTTAAAAAGAAAATTAAATGTATAGAATAGCAGAATCAACATATTGGAGATTGCTGAGCTTTAAAGCTGTCAGAAGTCTTGTATTCTTATGTTTTATATTGAGTTAAAATAAGCAATCACAGTCTATATACCCAGCAGTTTCTCTCCCTCTGTCTCTCTGGATGATCCAAAGAGCAAGCTGTGATTTTGGAACTACACATGAAACACAGCAAAGACACCCTTGCCATGCAGCAACTCTGTCTTCTCTGATGGTAAGTCCAACTGAACAGTTTTAAAACATGCTCCACAGGATCAGCATTGACTCATGCAGATTTATGCCTGGAATAAACCCATCCTGTGCAGTACAAGTCCATATCACTGTTTTATACTGTGCCTAACAAAAATGAATTAAAAACCCCAAATATGCAGTGACAAACATTTATGTCTAGAGAACAAAACTTATTAACAAATGATTCACCTGTTCTAATGAGCCACCTGTTACAGAAAAACAAGAAATTATCTACTAAGGTCCAAAAATTACCGATCTTTGGCTAACAGCAACCATCAAACATCAGTCAAAAATTTCAGCTGTCCATTACCTCTCTGACTGAGTTCAGTTCACATAGCTGGGAGTGCATGACTGCTGTACTAAAACCACACTGTTCAATCCCTTTGCTCATCATCAGAAAGTATCAAGTGCTCTTCCATGAAAGGCATCACTACAGAGACATATATTCTTTATAATGCACTGTCAGTTGGCTTCATCTTCACTAGCAGAGTCAGGCAGAACTCATACTTCTAACACATCCTCCAGGCTTTTGATTACACTTTCTTAAAAATCTGTTGAGCTTGTCTGATTGTTAGGAGCTTTCTGAGATGTAAAACTTCATAGATCCAAATGGTGACTGGGCCAAATTATTTTATTTGCTATTTACTGCAACCTAGCAGTTTGGAAAGTCTATAGAAACATCCAAGAGTGACAGCTTGCAGAGAAAAGCTCAGTAGAGCTTCTGCTGTTAGTTTAATGAAAGGGAAATCTCTTTGCCTCCAGACTATGATTTCTGGCCCAATTTTCTCCTGTGGTGGTGTGCACATTACTAAACACGCTCACAGAGCTGTAGTCTGCGGCGTACACCAGTTGCTGCCCGTCAGAATTCCAAGTACAGTGCTGGTAAAACAGGGTCGAGGAAAACACTCCGGGCTGGAATAGAGCTTTAATCACACTGGATGAGCTTCCACCTAATTATAAAGATATAAAAGGATCTTGTTTTTCCTAGCTCATTTGCATGAAATGTCCTGCAAAGAGAAACTACTTGTTCTTTGTCCTCTTTAATGTATAGCTTGGTAGCTTTTTATTCAATCCCAGGCTGGGTCAGAAAGAAAATAAGCCAAGCGGTTCCACCAGAGCATACTACTCATTTCTTAAAACCTGCATAAACTATGAGAGAGAAGGCGTGCGTGCGGAGTCACTGAGCAGAGCAGCAAGGGTGTATCAAGTGATGGGTGATGGGAGAGGCAGTGCCATAGCAGTGGTGGTCTAAGGCAGGAAGGGAGGTTTTGCAGGGGGAGTGAGTCTCTGCTAACACCTTTGCTGATCCTTAGGAAAGAGAGGCAAACTTTGGGAAACAAATCTTTCTTTAGTCTTGATAAGGAAGAAATCAACTTCAAGAACAGGTTGAGAAAAATTGCCTCTGTGATAACCTGTGTTAATATATGAGGCAAGGAATGCCTGACCAGGCTATCTTAGCAAATACAATGTGCAGAGCTGGTGCTGAGCAAAACTACCAAGTGTAGGTGACAAGATACTTACAGCAATGTTTAATGACTCACGTAATAAACACAAAGCTGCAAAAGCAAAATTGCCTGTCTAATACAAGCAAAATGTCCTAAAAAGCAGTTGAAGACCATAATTTTGCTTAGAAAGTCAAGCACTTAAAAGTTAGAAGATGCAATTTTCTGTAAATAAGTTTAGTAATACAGTCTCTGATAACCTCGTCACAAGCCATTTTTGCATGGTATCCTGATTTCACTTAGGGCACAAAGTAGACCGCACTTACTCAGTTAATGAACAACTATCCATTCTTCTTTCTCCTGTTCCATTTGCAGCCCCCTGATGCATACTATTCAAACAACCTTCTAAAATCAGAATGATTAATATTTCTCCAGTGCTCATCACAACGTTATCCAAATCTTGTTTAATCACACTTATCTTCATAACAACCTTGTGAAATAATGGAGCGGCTACTCTTTATGTTTCAGCTGGGGACACAAGGCATATATAGTAATCCTAAAAGCATGTACTGATGCTGGGTACCCAATCTGAGACCTGTGAGCCCCTCTTTTTTGATTAGTTAACATGATCTTGCTCTTTGTACATTCAAAACAAAACTATCGTTGATGTCACTTGGAGCAATGAGTTCTAAGCATGCATGAAAAATCTGTCTCAGATCAAACCCCTTAAAAGGCAAATTAGTGCAGAAGCTCTGCTTAGAATATCTTCTTCAGGATCACCTGGGGATGTGCTGTAGAGATGAGAATAGAAATGCTTTTTTACATAGGTATGGAGATATTAGGGCATTGACATACATACACACAAATATATCCATACACATTCATCTTATTTATCAATTGGTTTTTACAAGCAAGTAGAAAAATTGAAGATAATAAGTACAAAACACCAGAAATGAGACTGGCAAGGATTTACCACCTAAAGACGACAGAATATTTGGCACAACTTACTCTTGCTTTGGGCTAATTTTAAAGTTTTTGCCTGGTTCTCAGTTTGTTTCTTTTAACATAGTAGTATTGCTTTCTTGGAACATATCCTTTATTTTTTTCAGCTGACTTTGTCCTCCTTGAGGCATTTATACCCCTTGAATACATAAGTGAACAAAAGGATTAGATTCGATGGAGGAAGAAGCAAATTCAGCAATAGATAGCAACAAGCACTTTGCAGTACTTATCAACAGTGAATAAGGTCTGCATCTTTCCCAGATAAATAAGCGAACAGAAAACCAATGTAAATACATGGATAACCTCAATGGATTTAGTGCTACAGACAGAAAATGTGCTGTTTCAGGGGCTTGCAGGAGTAACCCTGACAGAATCTTCTTTGATGGAGGCAAAACATCGTTCTAATTAAAGAATATTAAGTGCATCTTCCTCATGCTTGGACTAGTGTTTATTCAAAATATGTAAAATTGGCCAAGCCCTATTTGAAGATCAGAATCTTATATTTATGCTAATAAAATTTAATTTATAAATATAAAGAAGGGCTTTAATTCTTTCTCCATGTTTGTCATGTTTTAGGATACTGTTTTCCTACATTAGTACCAGATGCACAGTAAAGACATGTTTATATTTCCTCTGCTTCAAGATATCTAATATATAATACAGTAACATACACATGTAACTTGCCGGTATCTACGTGCCAACCTAAAAAGGCTCATCGCCTTTATTAGATTTAATTAGATCTAGCCACAACCGCCAATTAAGCTGTCACTTTAATATAGAACCAAAGCGTATGGATCAAATACGCAACCTTAATTGAAATTAGTTAGTCCTAGTTCCATTTTTTTCCTAAAAATTTGTCCTCCTCATTGAAGGAAGTATTTATTTTAGTTTTAACTTTTACCAATTCACTGTGAATGCTAAAAATAAAGAGAGATAAATGCAAAAAGGAGATATTGTTGGAAAAACCGGAATGTACTTGTGTCTGTATTATTTATGAGTGACTAGGGAGACCAGGGAGAAGGGAAACTTTGTACTAACAAAGCAATCCGCATAGCTTATAAATATCTTGAGCTTTGAGATGCAGAGCGGATATCTGTTCAGTTGAAACACACATACAAAAACAGGTAGAATTACATTTCTAGTCAATTCAATATATCAAAACTTGTGTGAAATCCTACAATAGAGAAAGCACGAACCAACAGACTGTGACTTTAATGTTAGAGTGATTCTCATGAAAAGTCCACTTTCAGTGACTCTTTCTGGCATGGCAATATATTCATGGAGTGAGAAAAAACAGCAGTTTTGACAAATCAGAATTCCATGAATCCAAGCATGATTCAAATATGTCTGTTGACTTTCATCACAAGTGTCCAAACTGAATTTGAGCTTTTAAATGTAAGATACATGCAGGCTTAAATGGAAGATAACATGCGTGGTTGTCAAAAAAAAGCAGAATCTCTGACACACAAAAATATCCATCCTTCTAGAGGTTACAGATTTTAGAAGGCACGTATGCACATTGGCTATGCTCACACCAAAATGAGTTGAAAAATAAAAACTGAAAAAAATTTTAATCAAAATCCAGCTGTTACTGAAGTCAGTAAAGCAGCTCAAAATTTTTTCCTTCTGAGCAGAATCAGGCCTTTGGTTATGGAGTAAAAATAATAAATAAATAAATAAAATTTCATAAAAATGCAAAGGTACAAGTGTTAAGGTGCCTATTGTTACTTGCAGACATGGTGATGCTGGACTATTGATGCTACAGTTCATGCTGATTCAGCTCCTGTGTTACTGTTATTATGAGCACTGTGTTCAGATCAGGTGGGACCATTAATCCAGAGATAACAACTCTGGAACCAGTCCAGGCACAGCAAACTTTATACAAATTCCCCTACACTTGAGAAGGCTATGTTTATCCAGCTTCAACATTTTACTGAAGAATAATGAAAATTCAGGTCAATCCCATTCCAGCAAGACAGGAGAAGGAGGACTTTCTAAGAAGAGGGACGTCTACAGATTTAGGAAGTCTTTCTTTTTTCTTTTGTTCCCTCCCCCACAAATGGCTTCCTAAAGTGGTGACATGGGGAAAAGATTACAAGAAGTGCATAGAAAAGACTAATTTCTGTTCAAGTTTTTGAGCCATCCATCAATTGCTCACATATAGCCTAATCTAGGCACTTAAACAAGTCAGGGAGGAAAAGGAACAGTGCGAAGTCGATGAGGAAAGGAAATGGCTGGTTGCATTCAGTTTTCAGCCAAAGGGCTATTCATATACTGGGAAATAAAGATTCTCTCTGACAATCTTTTTCCCACATAGGTTAGTATTTAAAATTACTATAAATTGCATGATGAAAGCTGACTTTTAGGCATAGCAAAAATTCTACCCACAAATCTCCATCTTTAGTCTAAAGTTTTACCTTTTCATATTTTACTCTCACTTTGGCAGGTCTTCTCTACTCTGGGACTGTGAACCTAAACACTTGCATCTGGACCTGGTTGCTTGGGGTCCTCCCTGTGCGTAAGCTGGAGCCATCAAGCACTTTTCATGGACCTCTGAATTGTCTTTTCCACTGTGAAATGCATTTGTGGTTTTCCCCTTGTCAAGCTGTGTCGCAGTGGATATCAACCGCGGTTAGTGCTGGGCAGCAGAAGATTTACAAGAGAATGGACCCATGATGTTCCCTCTCTGCAGCAGGACACACCACCCCAGTCCTGGCTGCAGAGTAAAAGTTGGTCTGTGCTCCTAGAGAAGGAAATCTAATCCCTTAATAACTTTCCCAGGGCTAGACAGCAGTGTCAGTTTTTCCCTGTTAGCTTTCCTTGAGAATAGCAGAAACAGACAAAATTTCCTGTAAAAAATATATGTACATAGTAAAAATTATGACAAAAAAAAGTCTTTCCAAGACAAACAACCCACAGCCCCATTACCTTTGAGAGTTCAGGTATGTATTGTCATATATAGGTAAATCTGCTTTGCAGCTCTGAATGACTCACAAGTTAATGACTTTAACTGTTTTAACAAACTTGCAAACTTCCATGAGAAGAATTCAACTGATTTCTTTCCTTCCCCTGCTTCTTCTAAATCACAGAAATCAAAAGCTCTGGCTTTGCCTTATCCGAGAATGTTTTCTTTCCTGAAACGAATATTTAGACAACATATTTAGTTTTTAAAAGCCTTGCTTTTTTGAGACTGAACTTGAACTCCATTTACTGGCAAGTCTGCATTTACAAGGCTGCCAGCTAAAAATAACGCATGAAGAAAGAAGTCATGTGGAACAAGTCAGGGCATGACACAAACATTAAGAAATAAAATTCCTTGCAATATTCTGCACTCATACAGAAAAAGTTAAAGTTCATGGTCACAGAGGAAAAAGCCTGTAAGCAGTCCAATGCAGCAGACTAACTATTGCTATAAATTGAAATGCAGCCTACCTCAAAATGTTCTTTTCACAGTAGCATGCAAGTATGACAATGTAAGTAAAGCTGAGCAGGCGAACACTTTTTTATGTATCCTGGTCGTTGCAAGGGGGTCCTGGATTTATACTGGACGAGTGGCAGAATTTGAAGACACTGCTAAAGCTGTAGAAAACCACTGCCACGAGTAAAACTGGACAAACGAGCTTCAAAATGAGACAAGATTTATTGTATGTTCAGACTGAGACTGAGACGAGGTTTAGAAATCACTTGATTTGACCTGGGTTCTTCCAACTCTGCATACAATTGATATGCTAATAATTACCACTGAACTGTAGCATAATCTACAGCTTGCAAAGTGCTTTGAAGCTTTTAGATAAAACTTGATGTGTAAGATATTAAAACATAAAAAAGTCACAACATGAAGTTTGTATATTGAGAGCATTTCAAGATAGTTATGGGTAAAACAGTTTTTACTGAACTTTTGATGGTGAGAAACAAAGATTCACAAACGTCAGTTCTGTGGAATCTTCCACTTAATATATCTTCCTTAAAAAGAAATAGGTCGTTGTCTTGAAAATATATATAGACTCTTTCCAGTATTAGACATAACTATGACATAACTATTACAAAGTCCTCTTTAACCATTTTTAAGAAGATGATTCAATTTATGGTAGCTTTCTAGTAATTTACATTTCAAAATAGAACACTTATTTTAGAATCATCTTTGCCATGTGGTTAAAAATTCTGCTTTTTACCCAGTTCTGTTTCAAGATAAGAAGGTTAAGGCTTGCAGACTGCGTGCTCAGGAAGAGCCGTGTGCTGCATTGTGTAGCTGACTGGTGTATACATAAATGACAGTGCAGAGTAAAGTGGATTTGTGAATGGGCCTGATCGTGCGCACACGCAAACCAAGAACAGTGGCCTTTTATACTCCTGTTTGTGTAACACAAGTCACGGATGTGCAAAGCATAAATGTGCTTCTGCCTTTGGGCCACCGAGCAGCTATCGCACAACAATTTGTCTCAAATTAAACGGCTTCAAAGATGCAAAGTAAGCATGTCATTCACCTGCCACCTCTTCCTTTATTGTGCCTGATGCTATCATATCGTATTCTTCCTCATATTCCTCCGCGGGTGGACTGTTTGCACCACTCCCGGTTTGTCCCTGACTGCAGCAGGACCAGTGTGAGTTTTCTTTCAGCCAAACCGCTTTTATGTGCCAGCATCGTAACGTCTATCACAAGAACGGAGAGCGAGTCCTTTTTGCTGCTCTGCCAAGATCTTGAAACTCACCTCCTTGTACTGTGAGCGTTTTTGACCCGAGCTAATGCGATTCTTGACCTGTCTAAGAACACTGAGAATCAAACCGCCGTCTCTTGGGAGAGGCAGGTTTAGCAAAATAATCTCAAACTCATTGAATCACCATGGCAGCAGAAGGAGATACAGATTTCCACTGAGTGAAAGGATCTACAGATCGGAGGCAAGGACGTAGGAAAAAAACCCACCCTGCTTCCCTCCCCTCCTCCGTCAATACTTCGGAAAGTCGACATAGAAAATAACAGGGGACTGAAAGCCTTATCACTGTGGTTGGGGTAAGTGAGAGCCATGGAACAAAGGCATCGGGCTCAGAGGGAGCCCAGGGGAGGTTAATCGGCATCTGTGTGGGATTACCCACGGAGCTACTTACCGCCCAAGATCCCTATCACCCTTGTTAGCTCAGGTACGGGGGAGAACAGCGAAAACATCTCCACTGGTTTGGTCCACTAATCACTCAGGGCAAGGTTGTGGCACCCTCATTAACACATTTAAATCAGGCTGGCTACCGAGGAAATAAGCTGCACCGCAAAGTAAACAGTGAAAGAATTTGGGCTGTTATCAGCCCTCCTCATAAGCAAAGAAGCATTAATTGATAAAAAAAGCTACACTGTGGTGAAGTTTGAATGCAGACTTGCTGTTCTCTTCATAGACAATTAAAGAAAAACACAGATACTCAGAAATCAGGCAAGAAAAAAGGTAAGGAATCAGTGTGGTCCTCTCTCCCTAGGCAGCTGCTGCTTACCTGCCTGAGATCTGGGATGGAGAGCTGATGCCCCACCGCCTGACCCCGTGCATCAGGTCGGCATAGGAACTGCTACACAACCTACACCTCATCCATCCAGCTGCACGAGCTGCTTCTTGCTGAACACCTATCATCAGTATTAATGTATTCCTTCCAAATCCGTATAGAATAAGATAATTAGCTAAATAAAGAACTGGGAGCTCCAGACACTCGAACTGATGCACAAGAGAAGGGATTGGAAGCACTCAGGGAACCCAGGTCAGCTTCCTGCTTTGCGAAGAGACATCAGTGACACTCGCAGTCCCCCAAATCCCCTGAAACGCCAGCGAGGGCTGCTGCTGGCCAGGATGGCTTGTCATGTCAGGGAGCAGAAGTGCAACCAGAAGGAGGGCACAACTCGCAAAGGAAGGAACACATTGCAGTTTTGTGTGGCGAGCATGTTCATTTTAATTGCTGGGGAACAATGCTGCTCCACACCACCCACGGCTTGGGCCTGTGACTTAGTGGCACAGTCTGTCCCTACACATGCAATATGGCTCGCTTGTTTTTTATTATTATTTTTTAGCACGGCTTTACAACGAGCAATTTAACGGTTTCCTTTCCCGCTTCTGAGTGGCACTTGCACGTTGTTTTCATGGTAGCGCTTTGCAATTTGAGGACCACATTTCTCTGACCCATCACTCTTGCCAGTTTGGCAAGGAAACGGCAGATGTATTTTTTTTTTTGCTGCCCTGGGTTACTCCCTCAGGTAAGCAGCTGCCCACTTTGCCTGCCTCTACAGTCAGTCCCACACTAACATAGAGCTAAAAAGCACTCTTTATGCATAGGGCACACACTTCTGGTAAATCCATGCTATTTTTAAACAATCACAATGAAAACCACTGTCACGTTTCCCTCGGTGCTGGCATGCAGCTGGGCGTTACGTGGGGTTCCCCCTCTTGGAACAATTTTTTCCTGATCTTGCTTTGTTTAAACTGCTTTGGTGCATGATTTGATGGAATGTGTGGAGCAGAAGGAAACTTTGGATTGAATGCCAGATGCCTGCTTCATTCCTCTAACCTACAGTGTTATTAAAATATTACCAACTGGTTCTCAAGATCTTTCCACTGCAACAACTTAAAAATAATTTGGATATCGGTTTTTTTGCTTACTGTTGTGTTGTGATTGTTGTCTCTGTTGTCACAAGTATGAATATCAGGTAATGGGTACCATTCATTTTTGTAGTTAGTAGTTTTCCTGGGGTGCTAGTGACAGGAGAAATGTATGCATTAAAACAAGCGTGATGGAAAGCAGCTCTCTTTATAATTTCAGCCCAGCTGCTGTATTGATGGATACAATCTTTACCACATGCTCCAGGTGGCTTCTAATGCCTGACTCCCTGCAGAAACCTCTATTTGCACATCTTAAACCACTTATTGGATTTGAACAGGATTTTTCAGCCTGAGTGCAGTAACAGTGTTCACTTATGTAATATTTGTAAATCCTGGCTTTACATTTCACTCACCAGACTATCTTCAGAGGTATTCAACAGGGCCTTTATGTGGTCTGATTCTTGCTTTTTAGTGAGATCCCGTCAACTTGTACGGCTACAAAGCGTATTGCTAAATTTATTTTCCATCATTGTCAGGGGTTTACAATGAAGTGTAACTCAATTAATCAGCCCTTGCTGAATAGTGCTTTTCTTTGTCACCAGATTTCATATAAAATTCATCTGAAAGCTTTGTATTCGAAGTTCACAAAGGTTAACCTTTATTCAGGGCATGCATCTCCAAAGGCTCTAATCAACTTGTCTACTGTTGTTTAAAACTTCACTTACTACTGTACCAGTTGCTTTGAATTATTGTGCTTGAGACCTTTATTTGGTGCCTGAGTGACTGCACTGGCACGCTGAAGGCTGCAAAATAAAGGGCTTTTATAATTATGGATGGGTAGAGCAGTAACTAAAGGATATATAGTCCATCTTGTCATATGCATTACAACTGTCCACCACCCAGACGTTTACTGTACACTTTGTAGCTGTGCAATAAAACTTCAAGTGTTCTCATTCCTCCAGTAATTCGGTGCACAGCCCAGATCTCGTATAATGTTTAAGGGACTTAATAATAAGTTAGTGTACTAATTAGTGGAGACAACAGCAGACACCCGTGATTTATAGCAAATGCCCAACAGATGATTACACTGCTGAACCACAAGTAAATCTTTTCAGCAGTGAGCCTTTACAATTAATTGCACATCAGTATACTTATTTTGCTCCTTTATATTAAAGAAAAAAGGGAAAAGATGAAAATGTTCCCTTTGAAAGGTGGACCTTATGGTGGCTGCAGGTGTTTCTGCTGATAGAAGGCATTGGTATGCAAAAACAGAACCATTTTCAGATAGGATAAACTTCTATTCCCGTCCTCCTTTGTTTAGAATGAAATATTATTCTCCACTTGAGTGATGTTTGCATTCCTTTCCAACACAGTTGGTTTGATTTGTGACCTGAATACAATGACATACATACCAATGATCCATTACATGAGCTAACATATTTGGGATTTTTGAAGGTGGGAGTGCAAGGGGACAGCAATCTGACTACATTATTTCTTTGAATTTTGGCATAAATGCCGCATCCTTTTTTCTTTTTTTTTTTTTTTCTTCACTAAAATCTCATAAAGATATTAAGCACATAAATTTAATATGAATCCAAGGCAGCTGAACTGACACAATAGATCTAAGGAAACATTAGCGCTTAGATTATTGACCCAAAAGGCTGTAAGAAGGATTAGCACGACAGACTGTAACAGTTCCTCCCCAGCCTTTATACTCTGCTGGGTCCAAAGTCCACTTTGCACAATCTCCCAAGCAGAGAACGTTCTCCAAATTAACATGTTTTCTAAAATACCTGCTAAGCTACAAACCACACTCCAACAGAGCTGTTGGGATCCATCCAGTGAGTATTAGAAAAACCAGAATATAGATAGAGTGTAAAACAGAAGCCAGCAAATAGCAGGCTTGAAAACGCATCATCAGAATACTCAATACAGCTGCATGCAAATTTAACAAAAGTATTTACTTGAGATATTGGCCAAATATGAGGTAAATGACACACAGAATATAGTTTATAATTCACATTGGAAGATTATTTTGGGCTAATGACTATTACCTTTAATACAGATTATTTTCCTTTTCTTAATTGCTACAATATAACGCAAGAATAAATTTGATCCTATATGTTAAACAATAACTAGCAAGAGGAGAATTCAAATTAGTCATCTGGCCTCTCATGGCTTCACTGACTTTTTCTTCAGTCTCACTGGTGTAAAAATGTCCATGCCTTCATCTTAAATAAGGCAAACTTGGCGTCCTAAAGCAGCTTTTAATTTTCCATCTGGAACTTCTTCCCAAGCAAAGATGGCCATTGCACTTCCAAAAGATAAAAGAAAATGAAAAGTACTCTTAACCTTTCTTCTGTTTTTTCTCCTTTTAGTTGTAATGTTCCAAATATTATTTCAGGCAAACTGAAAGATGAGGAAATCTGAGGGAGGGGAGGAGACATGGAATCTCAAAAGCTGAAAATAATGGAAAATCTCTAACAGCTTTCTTTTTGCAAAAAATATATTTCTTTTTCAGAGAATTAGGTTTCTCCATTGATATATTGGAAAATTGAAGACTATCCACGAAAACCATTTTTCAACCAACACTACTGTAATCACAAGGCTGCTAATGACATGCTGCATAGCTTCAGGGCAAATCAATTAATCTGAACATCAATATCTCCATCTGTGATATGAATATAATAATTCTTCTCTTTTTCTTAATTAATTTGTAATATTCTCTCTCCTCACTTGCCAAGTGCCCATAGCACTCATCGTTGAGGTCTAATTCCAGGGAGCCGGAGGGGCTGACCAGCAGAGAGGCCATGAACCCACAGACAGAGGTCTAGTCCAGAGTGCTCACAGATGGTGGGGACCTCCCCGAGAGTGAGGTCTCTGTCCTGCTTACCATAGGGTAACGCCACCCCAGGAAGTCCTGGGGGGTGAGACCTCTCTCCGTGACATCCAGGGAGCCCAGCACGCCCCCATGTTTTGGACACCCACCAGAGTTTCCCACCTTTGGCTTGGGGAGCATTTGCTCATGAGGCTATACTTGGTGTCACCTCCCTTACCACAGCGTGACTCTGATGGGTACCAAAACGTTTTATCCAGGGTGGCCTCACCGGCTGCCAGACACACAGCGATGAGCTGGCTCGGCCTCTCATGAGGTACCCACTAGAAGCCCGCCAAAGTTGATGGGCAGCCCTGTCGCTGCAAATAGGGGTCCGCAGCACTTCAAAGCCATTAGAGCCAATTTTACTTGGGAGTCATCTCTTCTAGGAGTTACTTATCAGTCACTCTGCTGGCACATTGCAGTCACATTGCTATTACAGCCTAGTCACAGCCCCTGTTACATGACAGTTGCTTTAGAGTACAGAGCAATCCCATCGCACTTACTTTATATTGACAGCTGTACGATGCCACTGTCATATCACAGATATTTCCTTGTCATAACTTAGCGACATTGTAGTCACACGACAGATACTTTTTTAGAGCGTGCTGAATCTTTTGCATGGAAAACTCTGATAACGGCAGCCACTGCTTAGTTATCTCTTACCTGTAGTTATGGCAAAAACATTTTGTGGTGGTCACCTCTACTAGGTGCTTTGACTGTGACACAAATAACCACAGAAAAGTTGCTGTTGCTCACTACGGGCTGAGTCCCGGGTCCTTAGAACCACTTTAATGTCAAATTAAAGCAGAAGCTAAGTATAGTTACGGCCAATTCCATATTGTATGGATGCTCCTTAATTTTATTGTTCAAATCCTTTAGTCATTTCCTTTGGATTTTGTGTTGTTATCCTTATTAAAGTGATGTGAATAATTAAGCATATGATTCTGTTTGCACGTCTCACAAACAAAGAATCATTTTTTTCAAAAGCATTTGTAATTTAATTTTTCATTATTACTTTGTTACTCTTCATAGCCTCTGTGTTACACGTATTTAATAAGCGAGTTGTGTAATTGTGTATTGATACAGTTCAAATGGCATATTTCCGCTCACTCATTGACTGATGAGTCCAAGGAGAACCTGTCACTGCTGTTAATGTTCCGTCAGGTTTTTTGAGCAAAATTTACACTGGAAACTGAAGTTGCTTTTAAGAGACATGCCTCCATGTGTCTTTAAAAAGTAATCCTTTTCCAGCTGTTACATCACATGAATATTTAGAAAAGGAGAGAAGCTATATATGGTCTAAGTGAGAGAGCTTAAACATTTGTATCAATGGAGATTTTGCAGTATTGCCATTGCTGTATATTTATCTGAATATCACAAAAGCTTCTTTTCCCTAAATCTCCATAACTACACACCAGCAAGGAAATTCTGTCCTAATTCAAATCTGCATCAAAACTCATCACCTTGAAGTCATTTCACCCCGGGACCAGGTAATCAACGCAAGTCCCTTCTCTAGTTATATAAAATTTCCCAGTGCAGAAAAAATAATAATAAAAAAATAAACCGC
>KZ507429.1:74874-88680 GCA_002844005.1 Limosa lapponica baueri
AAAAAACCAAACCAAAACCAACCACAAAGTGTAGGTTAAAGAAATCTGAAATACAAAATTTTACAATAATAATAATAATATTGTTTCCAAAAAAATCTATTAACATTGCTAAGAAAACCACTATTGTAGGACTCAGAGAAACTATATCTATCTGCTAATCATAAAACTCAAATATTATGCACATTAAGATATTACCTATGTATTTCAGCACTATCCAGCCTTCCCATATCAAACCCCTAAGCTTGACTCTGTAGAAGTACTATTTTTTCAGTAATACTGAATTGCACAAAACCTTCTGCAAAATAAATAGAAACAGATATGAATTAAACATGATTCAATCTTAAATAAGCCTGCATATGTAATTTTACTATAAAATCGATAATATTTTCTCTTTTCCTATTAAACAATATAGTCAGCATTTTTCTCTAAGCAGGGCTGTCTTTTGGTGATGTTTTAGGGCTTATATTATGCAAAACATCAAATTACAGGGCCCACTTCATGAATATATATACCTTTTTTTCCAGCAACCTCAGCAATTATAAAAGTTTTTCCAATTTTTTTTTTACTCTGCACTGAAATATGTTAATTGAATGGACAATATCCGTGCATGTTAGACCAAAAGGGGCTGAGTGACTACATAAAAGCCTTTTTTACCTGTATTAATTGGCCTTCTGAAAGACTTACTTCTCTTCACATAAATATAACCAAAAAAGGCTAAATTTAATATTATTATTTAAGACAAAAAGGCAGAAATGCTTGAGTGCACAGAAAAAAATACAAATTAAAAATGCTTAAATTCTAATATCTTTTTTTAATTTAGCGGTATGTACAGCATGGCGTATCTTAACACATTAAATACATTAATATATGTGTGCATTAATAGATCAATATCCAGAACACACTTGTTCATAATGCATTACAGATGGCTCTCCTCTAATTATTTACATATTGCTATATGGAAGCTATGATGCTCACTGCTTTGATGGTACTTTGAGTTACTGTTTTGATGACTCCGTACAACTTTGAAGCACTTCAAGGTGATGCTGTGTTCCACTTACAAATCCGCTCTTGTTCTTATATATGTGCTTAGCATACAAATTCAAAGATTTCTATTTACAGGTCAGACACTAAGTGAACAGCAATCTGTATTGGATAAACTAAAGAATATACTAAACTATGCTTCTTGTTCGTTGTTTATACAGTTGACCAGCCAGCTTAATGATTCAAAATTTAAGAATGATTTCTCTCCTTGCACTGTTTGCGTTGCTTTCTTAAGTGTTTGTGAATAAATATGCCCAAGAACTTTTCAAAGTGTTTTGGAAACAAATCTCACACCAACCCTCTGATCTACCCAGTTCTACTGGAATGACTTAAAAAAATGTTAGTGGAAGCATCATCTTATGTAGATTAGTTTTCTCCATCCAAAAATCTTATTTTTTATAACAAGACATATTTCAGAAGAGAAAATTATATTATTTAATGTAATTGAAAAGAAAAAGCAATGCTGGCTTAATCAATAATAATATAAATAACTGATTTATATTCAGAATAACCTTCCAAGCATATACATTTTTAATATACTGTTTCCATTGTCAATTTAGATTTACATACTCTTTTCTGATCTTCCTGAAGAAAGAATGATACAAACCAGAAGAGTGAAGCACTTCAGAAATGCTCTTGCAGGAGTGGAAGAGGAGACTTTTTGTAGTTTAAAGGTAGAAGAAGGCTTCTGCAAAAACTCTTCCAAATTACTTTGTTCCTCTGAGTCAATTTAATCCCTTGGAGAGAATATCTTCTGGAGTGACCTCCTTGAACCTTTGTGACCAATGCAATAAAACACTAAAAGACCTAGAGATTAGAAAAGAGAGCCTTGAAACTAAAAAGAGTGTTCCTCAGGGCTATAAGTTACACCAACAGAGTGAGAATGAATCCCAGTGGGAAGGGAAGATCCTGTATCCCTACCATTAATTATCTGCTTCGTAATCTACTCCCATTATAATTGTAATACTTTCCAAATGCAGCTCTCCTTTCTCATGCCTGCAGCAATGCACATTGTTCCCTGTCTGACAAAACCCCTCTTTGTTTGGGAATCACAGGCTATGTAAACTGCATAATAGTCTTTAAGAAAAGAATCGGATCTTTGTTGTGTTTATGCTACACATTTCTCTTCCGTGTTTTATACAAATGATTTGCCCATAGAAACCACACGGATGTTCTAACAGCTAAGTTAAGAAATACTGATCTACGTGTTTAAATGCTGCTTTATTCCTTGCGGGTTTACCTTGCAGCAGTCTTCATTGATTATGTTTGTGCTTCCCTGTTATTTAAAAATAAAGAAAACCATTTTAAATCTCGGATACATCTGAGGACACCAAAGCCTTGCTCGGGATTATCCACAAGAATCATTTTCACCATAGACAAATACAGTGTGCATGTTTAAAACAGGAGGAAAGTGTTTCTTTATTCCTGCAGGTCATAGAACTTGCCTCCACCTCATACCAGGAGCATTGTCCATCGGTACAACACAATCTGTGAACTACTACTCCTGCACAAACCACTCAGAGGCACTACGGTTGTTTTCCCTGCTGTGCTCTCTGACCATCCCATGCCATACTCTGCTTGAAGCCAGAAGACAGGCTCTTGGGGCAGGGACTAAATGCCGTGGTCTCTAGTGGCAGAAGACCTTCCTGGTCTTGCCAGGGTTGCTCTGGCTCCGTTACTGCATGCACACTGATAATGGAGTACTTCTTACAGCTGCACGGTCCTGGGCCTTGAAAAATACAGGACAAGGAAGTTTTCAGAGAAGGTAATAAAACATGAAACGCGCACCTGTAATTTCACAACAAAGTCAATTTGTATTTTATGCCTATATTCTACATGGCCATCTATAGCGTACACAGTTTTAGACGCTTTCATCATTTTTTGCTCATGTTTTTTTTTCCTTTTCCCAGGGGTGCAAGATTACTAGAGCACTAGGACTCCCTCAGTCGGCGTTGCCGAGTAGAGTCTTTGCTAAAGCCTAGCTCCTGAGTATATCAAGTATAATTCAGCAATGGCTCAGTTGTTAATGAAATGTAAGAAAGATCCCTCAAAAAAGAATGAGGCCTACAGTTTATGAAAGGATTTGTGGGAATTGGGTAACAATTACCATTCACTAAGACATTTGCTTTGCCAGCTGCATACACATATTCTATCTCATGAAGACCCTAATCCACAAAGCTGAAACAGTCTTTCAGGGAAGGACAATGTTTTGAGGGGTTCATCGTTACAAAGGGCAGCGAGATAATCAAGAACTAGTCGTTTATAATCAGATCTTTTAGAAACAGACCCTCCAGTTTGAATCAGGACTGTTTCTAAATTATTTTGTAGTTAGTCAATATCCTTTTTCTTCTTTGCTTTGAAATGATTTTTTTTACAAAAAATATTGGGGTTGGATTTTATCTTTAAGGTTTGCTGTTTAATTTGCTAACACTTTTAAAACAGAAGAAAAGTGGTAATAGAGTAATCATTTTACATTAAGCAACAGCAGAAGAGTAATGAAGTGGAATCACAGTGTTCAAGTCCTTCATTTACAAAACACTCTTTTATCCCAAACACCTGCATCTTTCCCCAGGCTGAGGGAGCATTTTGACTTAAAACAGAATGTTAGAAGCTCTAGTGCATTATCGCTTCAGATCACCTACAGACGACTGATTCTGGGTGACAATTAATGTTATTACCACCTAATCAAAAGCTACTTAATGCAAACTGTGGGCTATACCCTTGCCTTTGTGTAGAGTTTGGGATTCACAGTTGAAAAAAAAAAAAAAGCTGTTTACAGAGGGCAGTTTACAGAAACTGCAAATATTACACTAGTTTCTAAGCCAGATAGAGAATTAAAAAGAATCCCATGTATTTCAAGAGGGAAATTTTAGTGTAATTACTTTCAATATATTTTATGCAAAGGTCATACTGTCAAGAGTATCACAGGTTTAGAGGTTTCAAAGGCATAAAGTCTTTATGTTAGGTGGGACTCAATCCCTGCTCTGAAAAAAATATTCCCGAAATTGAAGGTGGGGGCAGGGTGGACGAGATGATCTCCAAAGACACCTTCAAACCTCGGCTGTTCTGTGATTCTCTAATAAGTAAGGTTAGTCTTCCAGGTGGTGGGCATGCCATTATGACATACAGCCAGCTACAGTACACAGCCTTGTGCCTTCTCTCAGTCACATGAGTGGTAGGTCACACGCAAAATCCAAGGTATCTTTCTTTTCACCTTCATCTTGCTGAGAAAACACCTTAATCAGCAGACTGTAATCTAAGGTGACATCTTCTGAATTCCTCCCATCTTCTTTGTAAGCGTTAATGCAATATTGATAGTAAGAGAACAGACATACAGAGCGTGGCCCTCCTGTGCTCAGTAGAAAGACCAGACAAAGAAACATTAGCATTTACTGCAATTATGATATCATATGAAACACCAAAATGGGCACTGCAACATGGCTTGGAACTTGGGGAATTTTGCATTTCTTCCTTGGATGACGCTGGGACCACTGAGCCTCCTTGTTCTTTTGTCCCAGTAAGTGCCAACATCTCACCTCCAGATCCTGTAAGGGTTCGAACACTCTCCTGGGAGTTTGCGGGTAGAGCATCATATCCCTGCAAATGAAGAAGGAGGAAGCTAAACCCAAGACCCTCTTCCCTTGGGGTTATGCTCCAGCTGCTGACACCCTGAGTAAAGAAAACAGCAGCACCAGCTGTCCCCACAGGGATGAGCACTGGTGACAGCATGAGCTTTTCCACCAGATCAGAACTCGCTAAACAGAACATGGACAAACCTGTTCCTGTAAATCCTGGTGGGGCAAAAACTGCAGTAGCCATATGATACAAAGAGCTAATCCAGCTGTTCAGTTCACTTTCCCAGCCCAAATTAATTCAAAATTTCCAACAAAACTTTCTCGCAACCTTAATGCAATATCCTTTCTCCTGCCAGAGGAAGAGTAAAGCTAGCGTAAAAGCATTAAATCTAACTCTGTATTGCATGCTTTGGCTAATTCACCAGGAATGTTTGCATACTTATTTTTGATCCAGATCAAATCTGGACTGAGCAGACAGTATCCTGCACCGTGCTTCTCACGTACCCCCTGGACGCCATCCTATCAACATGCTTTGGTCAGGATTTTTTGGTTCAGTGTAACAGTACGCTTCTCCACCTCTGACGCAATGTCATAACATCTGGCACACAAAAGTACTTGAATGTAGATTGAATTCTTCCAAAACCTTCTCAGCCCACTGTTACATTTGGATGGGAGCTGGGCTGTGGTAGCTGGGCCTGCATAACACGTTGGGCTAGTTGTAATCCTGTCACACAGTATGCGATCACTATCTGATACAGTATTTGAAACCCTGCCAAAACACACTTGAGAAATAAGTTATCTTACAAATGATTTCTGAAGAATTTCTTTTCTATTATAATTAAAAGCCCACTTTATATACACTAGGCATCTTATTTCCTTAATTATTTTCAAACAGTTCCTGAATGGTTTATGCATTCATCCCTAAACACACCAGCCTGTTATTCCCCACTGGAATATAACATATGCTGAAAATTAATTATTTGAATATCTAAATGACAAATATTCTTTTCCAATATCTGTTTGCTGACCAAACTTTCCATTATGAATTAAGCATGGGTAGGGAAGTTGCTCTATATAAGAAGAAAAGAGCAATGACATAACACAGATGAAGGCTAATTTATGGTATGGGCTGGTCATACCGTCAGATCTGCACTATATGTTGCATGCTATGTACAGCTTGAGTACAGAACCCTTCAGACTATACGTCTGCAGCAGAAGCTCATTTCCACTTGACAACATTGCCTAGGGTTCTCCAGCTGGAAATGTCCACCACTAGACCTCATTGGGGCCCCAGGTCTTGCAGAATCCTGTCTCCACACTGTGTTTGATAAAGTCTGTCATGCCTTGTCATACCTTGACTACTGCCATCCTCTGTGGTCTTCTTTGCTTATCTTTGAGAGTCACCTTGAGCAATTTCTCTCAGCTGGTCACAACTATGCCCTGAATTTTAATGTCCGCTGCTTCTATTCTTCTCTGTGGTATTATTTTCCAGTGAAATATAGACACAGCCATCTACGTTTAAACAAAATCATCATTATTCTCTTCTGAACAAATGCCCAAAAAGCTTTAAAACTAATAGCCTTTGATCTCTGAGTAACACCTTTCTGCAAACTTGAACATGCCAAAGAGACACTTTGAGCTTTATGTTTGAATTGTTTGGATTTTATTACTTTATTGTGCATGACAGCAATCTTAATAAAGCAGGAAAACAATTTTTTATCACACAATGTATTTGATTTTTAACAAATCAAATTATATTCGGTAAATCTTCATGCATCTATGAGGAATCCTGAAATACACTTTGAATTGCACAGAAATACAGGAATTTTAGTTTTAACCTAGAGATAGACAGTATAAGGCTGGGGGGTTTGTGTGCTCCAAACTCTTATCTAATTCCCAGTCTAACTGCATGAATGTCTTGATTCTGACCTTCAAAGAAGACAACAGGTAAAGTCATTGCCATGTTAATAACTGCTTTCAACTCAGAAACCACTGAGGCAGCTGCACTTCTATGTGCTAACACCCACCGTAAATACTTGTGACCATAATGAAGGCTTTTCAATTTGGAGGTAGAATATTTGGAGGAAGCTGTGAAAGCAACTCCTAGAAACAGGTCAGAAAAATACAAAGTGCAACCATTTTGGAATATGACTTGGTATTCAGGGCCTTTTTGACTTGAATGTGCTTTTGCTGTAACTTCTCCCAATGATTTAAGAGGTATAACTGTTAAAAAATTTATCCCAGAAAAACACAACCAGACAGTTAGACTGAGAAAAAAGTGAAAGAGTAAAAGAGGTGTTTTATGTGGCCAGTGTTTCGAACAACCAATAAGTTAGTAATGCAAACTGCAGAGCAAAGTTTCAAGCTTTCTGAAGTTTCGGGTTTTGGTTGTGGGATTTTTTTGTGGGATTGTCTTTTTTTTTTAGGGTCTAGTTGCAACCTATTAAGGAAGTATGGTCTTGCTGTAATTATAGATGAAATTCTAACTGTCACTTCAAAAAAAGAATACAACCAGTTCTTTTAAAGCGATATAAAAGACAGGTCCATGAAAAAAACCTCATATCTTCTTGTAATAAAGTGTTGCCTGCAGACTTTCTTAAGAGAATGCTCAAAAGCAAACAAAAGTTGCTTGGGAGTTGGATTTATTTTAATGAGCTTCCAGGAACACTTATGACATGTCTACCCCAGTGACCACAGGTGGATATCCTTACTGGGTAACACTCGGCTGCTCCTGAATAAAGCAGGAGAAAGCAAACAAACAGAAGAGACGAAAGAAAAAAGGAAGAGATTTATGTCAGGGTACACCTAATGAACACCTGCACTTCACTGGCCTGGGTAACCATTTACCACCTCCTTACCTGCAGATAAATATCTACTAAGAAATTACTCCTCTTTCTATATCATTGACAAATTAAAAGAAACCCTTGAAGAGTGCTTGGAGGCAAACCACGCATAGGTTAATTTTCCTTTTTTGTACGCCAGGAAAATAATCATCATGGGAACATCTAATTAAAAAGGACTCGACCCTTTGTGCAAGGTCATGCTTGTTGCTTCATAAAAGAATGGTTATTGATCTGGACATGGAGAATGCAGTTAAACAGAGCTTCCAACTTTAGTGGTCCAGCTGCTTGGGATCAGAGCACCCTAACAGTTACCCATCAGAAAATCACTTGTGTCAACTTCAAACTGGCCACAGTGAGAAAGATCACAGGGTATTATTACATATTGGAGAAAAGTTTCAACATTCTTTGCTTCACTGCCAGTTTAGGTACATGGCCCATTTGTCCAGTTCTGCGTGCCTTCCCCTCTTCATTTGTGATGATGATTTATGCATGGACATTCTGGGCCTGTGCAAGACATTTATAAGTCCAAAACAAGTTACTCAACGAGGCTAGTAGCCTATAATCAATCCTTGGCACTTTGCAACCTGAATGCAAGCTATATGTGCAATCCATGTGCCACAGCTAACCGGGACCCTGAGGTACAAACACCCCACTCCAAGAGTGCTCAAAAGCTAATTCTGCAGAGGGTGTAGAAGGGCAGCAAAATAGGCAGTACATTCCAGATACTGCTCCAAAAATAATCCTGATCAGAGCATGGAAAACAACCACTCTTCATTGCATACTGCAAACCAACTAGTGGTAGTTCAGCAAGGTGAGGCCATAAGTTGCTCCAGAGCTGCCCAGACCAGGAGCTGAAAGCCTGGCATGTCCAGCTTTTGGTGACAGCTTTTTAGATCTGTGAGCTATTGCTCACAGACTGAAACCTGTCCCCAGGACAGTGTGCCATCCTGCCCATCAAATGCTTCTGTATACCACCAGTGCCCTTGTGGTATGAAAAACGTGTATCGAACAGTGGACAATCTGTTTTTCAAAGATGCTCCACCAAGGACTAACAGGAATCTGGAAGACTTGAAAAGTGAGTTTTAAAAGGCTAGAGGTAGAAGTCATCTTAATCAAATTTACTTAGGTATCTAATCCAAATCAGTCACCTGAGCATATCCAGGATGTTTGTCCCACTTAGTCTGCAGTCTTGACCACGTCAGTTCCTCTGGAGAGGACTATTCCTGTTCAATGAGCATGAATGAAAATTAAACATTAGTCTGGAATACCCATGGAGCGTCAAACTGTTTAGACTTGTTTTAGATTAAGATATTTACATTTAGGTACCCAAAAATGCATGTCTTAATCTCAGACTGAATCTTGCCCTGGACTTCTAGCCCAGCCTAGGAAAATATTGTCTTCATGGGCTGAGGAGAAGCTACACCTGGAATAATCTCCCCCAAGATCTGCAGTCAAGCAGAAGTCTGTGCAGTAATTTTTTAGCTCCTAAATAATCCAAATTGGTCATTTTCAGATTTTCAACCTTTATGAGCAAAAAGCAACTCGCAACACAATCATAAAGCAACTCTTCCTCAGGTGTTAAACTTCTATTGCTTTTGGTTTTCCTTTAAGATATCCCAGAGGAAATAATTTCTTTCCAGAAACATTAGTACTCTTTCCTTCATTCTTTCTGTTCATCTCAGTGCCCTCTTTGCTTTCTGCTACACCATAATTGATAGCATTTTTGCTTTATCTTCTCTCTCTCCTTGTTTCATAGCCTCAAATGACTTCTTTTATAAGACGTTACACAATCTTCTGCTGCACTGACCTGGATCTGAAGAATACAAACCTTGTATTCTTTATTTTGAATGCTAAACAAGGAAAAAAAGGATGAAAAATCTATTTGAAAAAAATTCTTCACTCAGATTTCTATATTGTAACTACTGAACATGCATGTTTTGCATTCACAAATTTTGGAGACATAGTCAAAGCACAATACTTAGAGAAAATATCAGTAGTCGTATTATTGCATTAATGTCAAAACAAATGTTCCGTGCTCTGATGGCAAGAAAGTCAGTCCATCACCAAGGGTCAATTGCTTTTGCTAAAGGTGGTTTAGTTGTCATTAAAACAAATACACTGTTGTGACAAAAGCATCATAGGAATTATGCTCTGTGCTCCTTACAAAAGGAGCCTTGACATCCTACAACAAAACTGGACCTTTAGTACAAAAGGCCAAAAGCTTCAAATACTCTGTGTATGACAGAAGAGAACAGGAGAGGTCAAAGTGCACCTCCTGGTGTCTTACATCCTCATAATAGCAGCTAGTGAAAAAATGGATTATCCTAGGAAATGGACCATATACTACAAAGGCAGAAAAAGGGCTCTCAATGTTCTTTGCCAGCCTGACCAGGGGAAATCCTCACCCCAAGTCCCCAGTGTGTGAGTGGACGGGTACCCAAGCTGTTTCACCGTCAACTTTGGACACCCCCTGTGCCCTCCCCAACATCCCAACTCTGATTGGGGCCAAACTCCAGTGCTACTGGGAAGCACATTCAAGAATGCGGGATTCTGTCTCATTTGGGAAGTGTGAATTTGCAGATTCTTTCAAACATATTGCAATGTTTATTTTGCAGTGTGTTGATACCAAAAAGATACCCACTACGCTGTAGTCTTCATAAACAAAACAATATATTGCCTCAAACTGAAAATAAGACAGTAATTCAATGGAGAAATTTATAGACAACATACAACACTTGAATTCATTTTAAAGACTGCACTTATAGTCCCCCTTGGGTTAAAGGTTTTCTAACACATCAGGGAGAATAAGCAAACAAAGTCTATATTTTTGCACAGAGTGCTTTATGTTCAATACTTCAATATTTATGTGTGGCATTATTTACCCTACACAAAAATATAGGTTTTGTGTCTTTCATTTATTCAACACTTCAGAATTGCTAATACCCATGGGTTTATTACACCCACAGGTTTATTCCTCTGACAATCCTTACCTCAGAAAAATGAATTTTTTACATTTTAAATTAAAGCTAACTCTAATTTGCAATTGTAATGTACTGTAAGAGATTATTATACAGTATGTGTGCCAAAGGAGCTGCCTTATGCTGGTAAGGTACACTATAGTAAGGGCTGCTGTGAACGAATGTGACACGTGAGAACGGGGGAAAAAATAAATCAAGTAACTCAGGTTACTAACTATAACAACTCCACACTGCATAAGTAATTTCAGACATGGCTGATAATCTGCTGGAACCCACCAGTCTCTCCAGCCTGGCAAGGAAACATCATTCACACACTACTCACCTGCAAAACAAACAGTGTCTTTGTAACTATACAGAAAAAGTGATGTCCCCGGGGTATCTCCCTTTTTTAATTGCCTTGGCATTAGCTCTTCTGCTGTAGAACATTTTATCAAGGAAACTTTCTGGATATACTGCATAAACAGAAAATCCTCAGTGCGTCAGTTACAAATGTGCACTTTCCTTTTGAGCTGAGATCTACTCTAGGTGTCAATGTCAATGCTCCCCAATCCAAGAAGCCACTCTGAAACAAAGCTGCTAATGCTTTCCACAGATCTCTCTGAAGTGCTAGCTTTCTAAGCTACCTTTGTTTAATTCCACTCCCTCACCAAGGAAGCTCCTTACTCCATCACCATCCTCCTCTTCCTTCAGAGCTCAAAGCAGGAAGCCGGGTATAGCTTGGCTATACCATCTCCAGGACCTACTTCTATACTGTGAGTGGTGAAAAAAGAAAGGATTCACTCAGGATGAGGCTGTACTAGTACTACTTATGTAGAGCTGCCTGATACATATCAAGCCTATATTACTTGCTCCCTTTATCCCAGTGATCACTTCCACAGACCTGCTAAAGGGCATAGAAGTTAATCTTCAGAATGTTACCATTTCTCAAGGTGTATCTTGTTGTTCTAATGCAGCAGAAACAACAGAGCTCATGCTCCTTGGCAGCTTTAGGTGCCCTGCAGAAAGGGACCTCACAGGCCTCGTGAGCAACCACAAGGTTTCATAGGATTTGTGGTCTAAAATGGTCCAGATGTTCCCCCAGAACTCTTCCAGGGGTAGGAGGCAGGAGTGCTAAGTGTCCTCTTACACTGGTTATGTGCATCGGCTGTCCTTATAGTGGAACGCCCACCTACAAATGTGATGCCCATCTACAAGAAGGACTAGAAGGAGGATCTGGGGAACTACAGGCCTGTCAGTCTGACCTCAGTGCTGGGAAAGGTTATGGAACAGACCCTCCTTGAGTGCCTCATGCAGCACATAAGGGACAACCAGGCGATCAGGCCCAGTCAGCATGAGTTTATGAAAGGCTGATCCTGCTTGACTAATCTGATCTCCTATGACAAGGTGACCTGCTTAGTGGATGAGGGAAAGGCTGTGGGTGTTGTTTACCTGGACTTTAGTAAAGCCTTTGATACCATTTCTCCTGGAGAAACTGGCTGCTTATTGCTTAGATGGGTGTATGCTTCGCTGGGTAAAAAAATGGCTGGATGGCCGGGCCCAGAGAGTTGTGGTGAACGGAGTTAAATCCAGTTGGTGGCTGGTCACAAGTGGTGCTCCCTAGGGCTCAGGATTGGGGCCAGTCCTCTTTAATATCTTTATCAATGATCTGGACAAGGGGATTGAGTGGCCCTTCAGTAAGTTTGCAGATGACACCAAGTTGGGCGGGAGTGTTGATCTGCTTGAGGGTAGGAAGGCTCTACAGAGGGACCTGGACAGGCAGGATCTATGGGCTGAGGCCAATGGGATGAGGTTCAACAAGGCCAAGTGCTGGGTCCTGCACTTGGGTCACAACAACCCCATGCAGCGCTACAGGCTTGGGGAAGAGTGGTTGGAGAGCTGCTCAGTGGAAAAGGACCTGGAGGTGTTGATCAATAGCTGGTTGAATATGAGCAGTGTGCCCAAGTGGCCAAGAAGGCCAACAACATCCTGGCTTGTATCAGGAATAGTGTGGCCAGCAGGACTAGGGAAGTGATGGTCCTCCTGTACTCGGCATTGGTGAGGCTGCGTCTCGAATACTGTGTTGAGCTTTTTATTCATCACTACAATAAAGACATTGAGTTGCTGGAGCGTGTCCAGAGAAGGGCAACAAAGCTGGTGAGGGGTCTAGAGCACAAGTCTTATGAGAAGCAGCTGAGGGAGCTGGGGTTGTTCAGCCTGGAGGAAAACCTTATCTCTCTCTACAACTACCTGAAAGGAGGTTGTAGCGAGGTGGGGCTTGGTCTCTTCTCCTGTGTAACAAGCAATAGGACAGGAGGAAATGCCCTCAAGTTGTGCCAGGGCAGGTTTAGATTGGATATTAGGAAAAATATTTTCACTGAAAGGTTTGTCAAGCAGGCTGCCCAGGGAAGTGGTAGAGTCACTGTCCCTGGAGGTGTTTAAAAGACATGTAGATGTAGTGCTGAGGGACATGATTTAGTGGTGGACTTGGCAGTGTTAGGTTAATGGTTGGGCTCATGAACCTTAAAGCTCCTTTCCAACCCAAATGATTCTATGATTCTAAGAGTGTCTTAAAAAGGCATGTATGAAAACAGATCCCTTTGCCATCCTGTCTTGCTTGACAGCCAGTGACTGTGGCACACAAGTTACTCTCCCTGATGTGGTTTATCAAGTGTTTCCTGATTAAAACCAATAAGCTGTGAGAGTGTTATTTGTTCCCCCACCTCCCACTTTTTTAATTTTCACTGCAAACACAGCTTATTTACACTCTGTCTCTTTTAAAAATCAAGTGTCAACCGAGTGCTAAACTGCTGCTATTTGCCAATGTTTCATTAACACCTTATTAGCTTCCAACAGCTGAAGGTGACTGGACCCTCACCTCTGTTTATTTCCTCAAAGTAACAGTTAACTGAAGCATCAGGATAGAGGCACCCCTGTAAATATGACTGAAAACAAATATGCATGCAGAATATAATCACACACAACTTCAGCCAGATCTGCTAACAGACACATCTAGTTAATTTTATGCACAGTCACAGACTATCAAGTTTGGAGCTCGGATTCTTATTAGAGATGATAATAAAGATCTCTGTGTGCTTCTCCCCCCTTGTCCATATCAGAAACTGGCTAAAACAGAAGTACAAACCCTGTACAAATTATACCACTAGTAGTTTGCTATTTCAGTTTAAATGCCAGGTAGGGAGGTGTGATTCTCTTGCCATGTAAATCAGCACAGCTCCACTGACACCCATAAAGCCAAACCTCCAGCGTGTATATACACATTCTTCTGTACTGACTTCCAGTCCATATAGATGTAACTGTAAAAGGAAGAAAGAAGGAAAAAAAAAGCGCAAACCGCTAGAAATAGGACTCCCAAAGCAGGAGGACAGGAAA
>KZ507430.1:3166-43149 GCA_002844005.1 Limosa lapponica baueri
GAGCCGGTGCCCAGGTAACAAACAAGGGGACATTTTATTTTGCACCACCACAGCACACCCCTACGTCCCCTGCGCTGCCCTCAACCCCCAGCCCAGGGGGCCAGCAAGTTCTGGGTTGGGGACAGGACATCCACAGTCCCTTTTGCCTGTCCAGCAAAGCTCATCCCTCCCCTGCCTGGAAAGGGAGAGAAACTTCCGTGGGAAGTTGCAGGCAAGCAACAGCCCCAGCCAGCCCCTGCCCATGCTCAGGAGTTTTGCAAATGTTCAACTTGTACTAATTTTTTTATGGCTGTATTCACAGTTGTTCCCCGTAAAAAATGGACCTGTGTTAGTTTATTAATAACCTAAACATTACGTATTAAAGACCTATGAGTGACACAAGATGACAAAAAGCTGTATTTTTCCAATATACACAAGCACACATTTAATAACCTTCTATTGCATCTCAGCTAGGCCTTCTCTCTGATGGTTCCCATGGCAACTGAGATAAAAAAGCAGCCATTTTCCATATCTCTATGAAAGTCTATTATATTGCAGGATTAGTTCATCTTCTGCTAAGGTCAAACACAAAGTCATACAACCTGAAATATTTAGAATCCATGTACATTCATTTTTTTATATGCCCTTTCATTTTCCACAAAAGACTGGGCTCCTCTGAGGTTTTATTCCCCAGAAAATGCTAAGCAAAGCAATAAAAAAATCATGATTAGCAGCTGATGAAAAGTTCAATTGTTTTTTTTTTTCCCCAGTTTTTTTTTTCCCTTTAAAAAAAAAAAAAAACCCACACTATTGTTGGGCAGATAGTGCCTTCCCCATTTATCTCTATCAGCAGCCGTGATTGCAGCCGATACCGGCTGCCTAATTGGGCTGGGAGCAATTTGCAGGCGGACGGCGTCACCTTCTGGCTAAGGCGGGTGAGACAGCGGCGGTGCAGGGTCAGGACCGGGGGTGGGTGTGTATGTCTGGAGCCGCCCCCCGGTCTCTTTAGCATCCCCCAGCCCCCAAACCAGCGGCCGGGCGTAGCCGGGGACCGAGGCCGGAGCCGGGATGTGCCCGGGAGGCTCCGTGGGGTTCCCCGCGGGAGGTACCCCCGGGGCGGGCAGCTACGGGACGGCACCGCTCCGTAAGAGTTGATAGAATCTCGCTACGGGCTGGCAAACGTTTCAAGAGTCTGTATCTGTATATTCCTGCCATGATTAAAGATTTTTATTTATTCGTGTGTCGTGATGAGGTGCACAAAGCCTTTCACCTGCAAGTTTCAGCTGTCGCATGCTTCCAAAAAGGAAAAAAAAAAAAAGTATTGAACACATCTGAGTCGCTCCCCCAAGCTCCAGCCTCCAGCGTGGTGTGGAGAGGGAAAGCAAAGTCACTTTTCTTTCTTTATGAAGGAGTTGGCAACGTAATTCAGCTGGGTCTTGGTGACACCTAGCAATGCAATAAAGTAAAACCTGGGCAGCCTTCAGACAGTTTGAACGGTGACAAACGTGTTATCGCCCACGAGATGAAGAACTATGGCTCACTCTTTTTCCAAGGTCACTCCTGAAAACCTGGAAAATGAGGGACAGATTTTGTGCATGTGGCCGTCCACACTTGTGGCTTTGTTCACGGGTACCTGCTGCAATGTGGCATTTATTCCAGCCCCTTTTAATGTGGAAAAATAGAGGCTCCGTAAACATGTGCAAAAGGGCAGAAGTTTGTGGGTGGCAGAAGAATTATTTTTTTTCCTTCTTTTCCCAATCCCTCCATCCCCTGGGGGTCCCACAGGGTTGTCCCAGTGGCCCTGGCCTTGCTGTCAGAGCAGCCCAAGCTGGGCCAGGCGGGGGGGTTAGCAGGGATGGTGTATCCCAGGCTACCCCTGGAGATGACCAGCACCTGCTGCAGGGAGGTGGAGTCGGGGTTAGGAGCCAGAGTGGGCAAAGCCAAATCCTAGCCCTGACCCTCCGTCCCCCGCTGCCCCAGCTTCCCCCAACCCGGGTGAGGAGGGTGGCACAGGGCGCACACCCGCACAGTGTTGCCAGAGGTCGGCATGTACCCAAAGCTGTTTGCAGGTAGGTGTTGTGCAGCAGTGGCCAGAGCCTTGCCCACCTCCCAAAAACAGGCAGCAGCCCTTGCTCTCAGCAGCACAGATGGGAGGGGGCTGCTAGGGCGGCTTCACCACCTGGGGACCCCCTCACCTGGGGCACCTACCGCACCCATAAAAGCCCACACCTGCACCATTCACCTCCCTTTGGGTTTCGCTTCCTTCTGCTCCTTTCAGTGGAGAGCAGACAACTGTATTTTTACGGTTAATGGGAAGCTATGTATTTTGAAGCCTTGGAGCCTGTGATTTTGAGGTCCCATCTCTCTTGGCTCTATTTCTAGTGGCCATATTTCTAGTCTCAGGGTTTGTACTAAAGGGAGGAAGCCTGAAAGTGTGCCCTGAGCCTGAAGTTTGAAGAGGAGTATACAGCATCACCAAACGAAGGTAGTTTTCTGTTTTAAGTCTTGTGGTTTCTTTTCTTCCCTACTTCATCCTTGCCATCCCAGGCAGCAGCTGATGCGGTGTTTGCACATCTGGGGTCTGTAGCCCTGAGGAAGCCTGTAGAAATCTGGGAGTAACTTAGTAACCAGCTAAAAATGGTTGTTCCCCTGCCTGCAGTGCTAGCACCCTTTTCTTGGGGTGGTGGTACTGGTCTTCTCCTCTCCTAGCTCTGGCTTTCTTGTGAAATCTGCTGCTGGGGGGTAGGTGGAGGCTGAGCTGCCCCAGTGCTGGAAGTGTGGGTGCTACGGGGGAGCTGTGACGGAGCCCACTGCGAGGCTACATGCCCTCCAGCATGTTGGGATGTTTGTGTGCTAGTGCCTGTTGAGGCTGTCAGGAACACTGTGGAGTCCTGCTGGGTGCTCTGCTGACTGCTGTTCAAACCCAGAGCAAAAATGGGAAAAAAACCCCCTCCTTAGGGCTGCAAATATTTAGATTTTTCCAGTGGCTGGTTACTACTGGGGGAAGCCTGGAGGCATGTGGGGCTGCTGTCATGTGGCTTTTTGCAGGAGCAGGGTGGCCGCTCATGCCTGGGAGGAAGGGGCTCCTTCCAGCCCCAGGGACTTGGGGGGCTGGCGGTGCCACCGAGGGGATGCTCTCTGCTCCCCCTTCCCGGTGAGCCTGGCGCCGTGTGGTTTGGGATTCAGGGCAGTGGCGAAATGCCCCAGTTTGGCCCCTGGTTGTTTTTCTGTCTCTGGGTGACATCTGGTGCGTTGCTGCGAGTTCCCAGAAAGAGGCCCTGATGGAGGATGTCAGGGTAGGAAGAAAGGAGCTGACCTTGCTATTAAAAGGCAACAGAAATGGAAATGTTTCAGGCTGTTTCTAGCCGACGTCTCTGGGAAGAAAATCTCCGAGCTCTGCTCCATCAGGCCCTCGTGGGTAGCTTTTCTCTGCTAATTGTTCACTTGATACCTCATTGGAAAGGCTTAATTTATCTTCGCCCCCATTGCTGCATCTGAAAAGATCTTGTGGAGTTTGAGAATGATTTTAGTCCTCTTGATCCCTCATGACTTTGCATGTTCCTGGTCTTATAGTGACGCCAACAATCCCAATGCTTTCGGATCAAAGACACTCAAGTGGGAAGAGTTTGGGGTCAGATCCTGCTCTGAGTCTGGAGAAATCCCATTGAATCCTGCCCAGCATTCTGGCCTGGATTCCCCCTTTAAAGAGGGAATTTCTTGCAAATCTCTGATCCCTGCCCTGAGCAGGGTCCCGTGCAGGAAGGAAACCTTGCCATCGCATGGCTGCTCCTCATGATGGGGGAGAAGTGAAGTAATTATCGAGATTAGCGAGAATAAGCTTTGCTTACAGCTTGAGATGAATGAATGTTTTAAACCCTCTTGGCTTTTTGGCTGAGATCAAATGTGGCATCAGTTTAACATCTGTATCCTTTATCTGGGTAGTGGGAAGACTAACCTTTCTTGACGCAGGGCATGAACTTGATTTAAAAAGGCTCTCCTTCAATTTTTTTCCCCCTGTGCTGTGCGATCCTGCTCAGTGATACCACAGGGAACAGGGGCTGCTTTGCCTGCCTGGAAGGGAAGGGGAGGAGGAGGAGGACAGCATGGGAGGTTGTGCTGGATATTTGGAGAATGATGAGAGCGGCACACGTGAAACGTGGCTGGGGGTGGACCTGTGTGCTTGAGGACAGTGCGGGTGTGGTGACAGCCCAGTGACAGCAGGCAGCCATTGGGATTGAGATGTACAGATAGTCCCTGCTGGCCGCAGAGCCATCGGCTCCTCCGGTTCAGTCTCCTCCAAGCTGTTGTCTGCTGAGCCACGGCTGACAGCGTATCTCAGAAAACCTGAGCAATACATCTGCTGCAAGGGCATAAATCATCCCAGGTGCTGTCTACCTGTGCCCCAGTGCTCCTGTGCCACATGCTGCTGCTCCCGCTTTGTCCTGGGAATCGCAGTGCCGGGAGTGAGCTGACAGCCAGCATTCACCCCACGTGGGTGGCAGAGGGGCTCGGTAGCAGCCATCGGAGCTAATGATTTGAAAGATTAGTGCAAGGAGCACAGGCAGCTGCTATTGACTTCAGCCAAGGTGCTCCCATTGTTCAGACTGGTGTTTTCCAACCTCTGCCTGTGGAGACACCGCCAGTGCTGCCAACAGCCGCCTCACCAGGGCTGTGGTGCTGGGATGCGGTGATGAAGCACTTCCCAGAAGTTCTGGGCACAGAGCAGGGATGGCTGAAGGCTTCCTGAGCTCTGCCTTCAAATGTGTTTTGGTGATGAAAGCGGCTGTTTCCTTGGGACAGGAATGCCCGGTTTGGCTTGCTGAACATCAGGTCCTCTCACCTGCCCCAGCTCTGGGGTGCCAAGCGTGGGTGGGCTGTGCCTGGGCTACTGGTCCATGATGCCACAGTGGTGGCCAAAGCTGGGCAGTGAGGCTGGTGTGCCGCAAACAGGGAAGATTGGAGTGGTTGTGTGCAGTGAGGGGCTCAGGGACAGGCTCTCCTGCAGGGTTACTGCATACTCAGAGCACTTACTCTGTACTCGGCTGAAGGCACCAGCTTCAACTTCCCCATTGCCTTCTCTTGGCATGTTGGTCTTGGTCTGCTCTTACAGTCCTTAATGGTGACAAACCCCTGAGCAAAAGAGCACCGGATAACTTTGGTTTCCACCCAACAGAGGGGAGACAGTATCTGGGTATAAAGCCCAGGACCCTTTCACCCCATCAGGGGCCAGGCCTGAGGCTTGTTCTAATAAATCCACCTGGGCTGGCTCTGCCCGTCCTTGCAAAGCCCCACACAGGCAGCTGTCAGGTCAGCTCAGCGGGTGGATGGGATGCCCACACCTGAGGGTCTCCAGGAGTTCCTCTCCACTTCAGAGACTAAGACCGCGAATGCTGGGAGGCAGAGGAGGTCATATTTGACTACTGTGGGCTCCTAAGACCCACTGGAGCATCTGGTCGAGCCACTGCTGGGGACAGGATATTGCAGCGGGGAATATTGGAGCTGGTCCACCAGCCGGTTCCTGTGCTGTGTGGATGTGTAATGCACACCGGCACGGTATACGCTGTGCAGAGTGTGTGACTGTGGATGCAGTATTTATTTAGGTGTTGAAGGTGAAATGGATCTCTGCCGTTTCCCTCTGGGCTGAATCTTTACCAGCTCTCCCAGCTGAAAGCCAACACTGCTTCTCCGGAGCACGGGAGCCTCCTCCCGGCATGGTGAGTGGATGTTTCCCGGACTTTAGGAGAAAAGCCCTTTCCCCCTCCACACCCTAACTGAAATACTCCCCCCTTACTGATATTCCCACTCACGTTTGCCATCATTTCCAAAGGCTGGTTGGGCTGCTGCTGCTCTGCCCCTTTCCCTTGTTTTTCCCGGCTGTTTTGGAACCCAGTGGGTGGCTCAAGACAGAAACCTGCCCAGCCCACAGAAGCCATAGGGATGCTTCCTATGCGGCTGTTAAAAGCAGGATTTTTCTTTGCCAGAACCCAAAATAGTAATTTCCAGTGCAACAGGCACATCGCTACCAAGTCAGCTCAGCACGGTAACTGCAAATCCTTCTGGATGGTGGTGTTCCAGAGGAGGCAGCAGGGCTGCCACTCTTCCCAAGCATGCACAGGTGAACTGGGAGCAATCACACTGGGATCGGTGGGGCTACTGGGAGCACCCCTTGAGGCAGTGCTTTCCTTAACCCATTGATCTCAACCTTTGCCTGCTGGACTGTTCTCAAGGCTCCTAAACAAAGCCCATCCTTCATTTGGTAACGTGGCTGCATTTTTTTTTTTTTTTTGACAAATGGATGGATTTCTTCATAAATCACTTTTTTCACCAAATTAAGAGAACAGAGAAGGGGAGGAAGGGGAACCCCCCAGCCCTTGTCTTGGTGGCTTGTCATGCCTGCCTTTAATTGACAGACCTTGTTATTAATGTTTTCCAGCCGCCTCTCATCCAGGGCTCAAACCTCCCTCTTAAAGCCCTGTCATGTTAAAAATTGACGTGTGTTGACTTTGGCCTGGGAGAAGCTGGGCCCTGGCTGTAGGTAGGAACTGCATGTGTTTAGTCTGGCTTACGTTTTATTTTCCCCTTTCATCAAATTAGTTCAGCTGTATTTTTTTTCTGCAGGAAAGAAAAGAAAAGAAAAACTGTTTGACAATCCGAGGCTCTGGGTTAGAATTGCAGCATTGCGTTAAAACAACAAAAAATAGCTTACAAATGTGGGCTGCAACAGGCCGGGTGGAGATGGGGCCACCGGAGCAAGAATGGGAAAAGCTGCTGGAAGTAAACACCATCTCTGAGGCGGTGCATAGAGATTCCTCCTCCAGCCCTGGCTGTTTGTTTGTTTGATTTACACCAGTTTGTGTAGCTGCACTCAGCCTTGCTAAAATTAATGCTGTCCTGATTGCGTCAGGTTTTCTCCCCCTCCTCCTCGCTCAGCCCGTGCGGCAGCCTGGCAGCAGGTACCCGAGTGCTCCACCCCGATGCCCAGCCAGGGATGTGCTCCAAGCCCAATAGGGTGAGCACCATCTGAACTGGAGCTGGAAAGCCAAGGAAATCCTGCTGCTTGTCCACTCCTGGGATCAGGAGCTATGTGGAGCTTTTCGTTGGGATCAAAGTTAAGATCCAAACTGCATCTGTTAGCGATGCTCCTGCCCACAGATGTGGAGAGGAGAAGTTCCCACATGCTGGGGAGACCATGTCCTGCTCCTGCTGCCCCAGGGTTTTACTGATACCTTAGTGCCTCACTGTGGGAGGCATCTGCCCCCCTCCCAGTGCATTTCCCCAGGTGCTTCAGGGTTAAATGCACCTGAAATGTCACTGGGGTTCATTTAACATACAGGAGGTCTCCCCAGCCCTAAGTCACTGAGGACCAGGGAAGCACCAGCTGCTGTTTTGGTGCCAAATGGAAAGAAATAGCTAAAACCTCAGGAAGTTACTAATGTGCTCATGTCACCATCCTGCCTGTGCTGAATCCAACCCTGCTCTGCCCAGGGCGGATGAGATACACCAGCCCTGGGCTGGAAACGGTGAGGGGGAAAACCCCAGGTGGGGCTGCCAGGAGGCTCGACAGGGGTAAAGGGGCATCTCCACTCCCACCCCCTCAAGCGTATGGCAGTGGCATGTCCCCATGCCCCCATTGGGGCTTCTCCTGCAGTGTCTGTGGACAGGGGAGCTATGGGGCTCAGCATCTGCTGTTTGGTCAATGTTATGTCCACACAGAGCTGGTGTCACTCCTGCAAGGAGTGAACCCTATCACACCTGAATAGTGCAAGTGAAGTGGAAACAGGCAGAGAATGGTCCTTATTTTGCCCTGGGACATGTTGGGGACAACCTGTTTTCACCTCCTGAAAGGTCTCACAGGTGGGTGCTGGCTTAGCATCTCCCCCCATAGCAATTCCCATGCATCCTTTTTTTCTGCACCTTATGATGGTGTTTCTGTGGGCCCCATGGGATGCCCACCACGCAGCCCTGTGTCCTCAGTGCCCACCAAGTGCAGTGCCAGACCCCACCATCCTGGCAACCCTAGGACCCTCAACCTGTTTTTTGGCCATATGGGTGGACAAGAACAGGTCTCGTCCATGATGCTGGCTGTCCCACAAGTGTCATTGCAAACTGGGGGAGGGCTGGAGGGTCCCTGGCTTCTTGGTGGACCCATAATGAAATAGTTGCACTCAGGGAAATGTGGAGAGGTTTGGCAGGGAGACCTCTTCTCCCCACAGCCACCATCCCTTTCAGAAGGGCCCAGCTGGGCAGTGCGCCCATACACACGAGGACCCGGCCCCTCATGGGGGGGCTGGAATATTTTCTAACAACTACTTTTGTAACATTAGCGAAATCAAAGCAAAACGTGTCAAAATTCCCATTAAGACACATTTAACTTCCCCTTGTTTCAAGACAAAGTGTCTTTGCCTGGAGGCAGGTTTCGGGTTTGCTGCACGGCCGTGGGAGACTATTGGATTACAGGCAGCACAGAGCCAGATTTTGCTCTCTTCAGGGTAGAGGCTTTTTCTAATCAGGATCAGTTTAATTCTGTCATCTGAATTATTAGCTTGGCTCTGTTTCTGGCCTGTGCAGGAAGGAGATGAGGGAAAGGAGCCTGTTGCTGGAGGAGGGGAGGTGAGCAGGGAGAGGTTCTGAGCCCCAAAGGGCAGAGCCTGGGACCTGCTCTTTGCACTGCAAAAAACCCTGTGTTCGCGTTCTAGATGTTGATGGATGGTGGAAGGTGTGAAGATCTCTGAGGTCTTCACAGCTGCAGATTAAGCCTTGCTGCGTGGTTCTGCCACAGATGAGCATCAACTTGATTTACTGATGGGGAAACTGAGGCACAGGGCAGAGACTAGGGATGTGGAGCTGTGGTGCTGGCAGTGCTGAGCCACCCTCGTTTGCAGAGGGGTAAGATGAATTCCTCATTAAACAGAGGAGACAGCAAAAATCCCTCCTTTCCTCCTGGAAAAAACAGCATTTCTGCATCCTGGCTCATGTGTCAGTGGAGGCTGTTTGGGCCTCACCACATCCTTGCTTTGAAAAAGATACTTTTTTCCCTTCCCTTTTTTTCTTTCCTTTTGTTTTTTTTCTTTTGTTCCCCGAGGGTGAGGGTGTGTATGGAAACTTGAAGGCAGTGTTTTCCATGTTATTCCTCCAGCGTCCTCACTCTCTGTGTCATGGGTCCCGTCTGTGGTCCCCATTCCCAAGTGGATCCGGATGCTTGTACTCCGGACACGCACAGTCCCGATGCTTTCAGTCCAGTTCCTCCGGGGAACATTTCGACTGTTTAACCTGCTCTGAGGGCAGGCCGGCAGCGGTAATAACCAATAATAATTAACTTGGTGGATATTGCTGATGGCATGGTAAGGAAACTGTGATGGGGAACATTGGCATGGCAGTGCTGAGAAGGGCTGGCCTCTGGTGAAGGGGCTGGGCAGCAAATCCTGAGCAGCTGGTGACTGAGGTTTGGGTTATCTGCACCTCTGAATGGGATGAAATCAGGCTGGATGAGGCATCATGGAAAGATGGTGCTTGTTCTTCGGGGGGGGAGCAGCCAGCTCTGCTGCCTACATGTTCCCAGGTTGTTCCTCAAAATGAGAGGAAAGTTGCTGGCATGAGGATGACCCCATTTTTGTTTCACTCGTACAATTCAGGGGAGAGGGGAGCCTCACTTCACCGCATGAGCTGGATACCTGCTTCTCCAAAGGTGGCACTGAGGCACCTAAAATGCAAGGATGCAGGCACAGATGGTGTGGTCAGGATTAACCAGGCCACCGAGGCACCATTGGGGTGGCTGGGGGTTACAGGAGCATGCAAGGACTCCAGTGCATTGGATTTAAGCTGGTAAGCAAATCCGCAGGCAAATGCACCCAGCATGGGGTGATGCTGGGTCTGAGCTACATGGGTGAGTGCAGGCAGCGGTGCAACAAGGATGGTCCCCGTAAAATAGCGGGAGACACCAGAAGAAACACAAATAAAGCTGTGGGTGCACCCATTGCTTGGTGTGAGCATCTGGGAGTCCAGACCCTACCTGAAAAAGGGAAAAGGGAATTGCTTCCGGCTGCCTCTAAGGAGAAGAGGGTGTGTGAGGAAAGGGGCTGGTCAGGCAGCTGCTGGGCTAGCTGGTGGTAGGGCAGGTAGTCCTCTAACCATGTTGGCTGGTGGACTCACCCACAATGGGCACTCTTGGGAGACCCCAAGCTTTTTCTTGGGCTGCTACTGTCCGTGCTGCAGCTGGACTGCAGACTGCTGCTGAAGAGCACTTCCAGAGCAAGAGACTGAAAAAGAACCCAGCATAGTGTGCCCTTTCCCTCATGCCAGTGGGGAATGTGGCTTCTCAAGTGCACTTACCCTGGGGCAAGAGATAATTCAATGAGACCTTTCCAATCCTGTGGCAGTGAGACAACTCTGCTTAATAATCTCTCTGCTCTTTGATTATGCTCATTGGGAGGTCTGAGCCTGGGTAGGACTGAGAGGTGTTGGCAGAGCTGGGGAAAATAGATAAGTTGCAAAAGACCTGGGGAGTCCTTAGCAGATCTACCTCTAAGTCCTGCCTTACTGGTTTTTTATAAGGTTTCCTTAACACCTGTGCAAAACAAAAGAGACCTCATTGATACTTGAAGTGTCTTCAACCCATTAGATTTTGGGACAAAAGAGCTGCTTGTTCCATGGCTGGGCCAGTCCTGGGCTAGCAACACGGAGATCCAGCACAGGGCAGTTGGATGGTGTGAACAGCATCAGTGATAGGGAACTCATGACTGGACCCATATTGGTCAGCATGTAGGGGTCCCACAAGTGGCAGAGCTCAGCTCCAAGGGGACAGAGGCTGAAGTTATGGTTTTGGCTTTGTTCCTTGCTGGCATAATCAATCTTCTGCAAGAGATGCTCTCTGCTCAGTATTTCTGACGTTATCTCATCCCCACTGTCAAGTGCAGGCTGAAAAAGTGTCCCAGTGTTTTCATTTTCAGCCACTTAAGCCCTGAGCATCTTTGAAGCCTTGGTTCCATGCTTCCCTCTGCACCCACGTCTCCTCATTGAGGAGCAGCTGTTGTACAAGGAAGCCAGCCCATGTCTTTGGTGTCCTGTCTTTGCAAGGTTCTCCTTTCCCCATGGCCTATTTTGATCTGTAGTGTCCTTTGGGCCCTCTGTTTTAGAGATTCTTTTTTTCTCCTAAATCAGGAGCTGATGGTTGTGCATCTGAGTCCAGGAACACAGTGGTCCTAGAGTCCTCTTTCCTTGGCCTCCTTAATCTCATGGAGTCAACATGCTGGCTCTTTTGCCAGGCCCAAAAATTTACCAGAGAAGGTGGTTTTGTGGGAATACTACTGTGGGATGTGCTAGTTTGTTGTGTTTGGGACTGTGCTGTGTATTCTAAGACAATTGAGGGCTGTGAGATATGATGCCAATGTGTGGATTGATGTTGAGAGTCAACATTTCTTTGGGTCACTGCTGTGGACTTCTGCTGTGGAGTGGCTGGACACATGAGGTGTCCAGGACACATGAGGTACCAGCTGGACCTGGTACCTCTTTGAATGTCTTCACCAACATCTTCCATCCCAGTCCATGTATCTTGGAGTCCTTTTTGCTCTTCTATAAAGAGGCTGAGGGGAAGAGCAATGGCATGGGCTCAGGCCATGGGAGCTTGCACCCTCCAGCATGAGCCACCAAACCTGGCTGACAGCAATGGCACTTCCAGGGCTATCAGCTAGGGTGGCCCGCAGCCACCCTCAGCAGCTGGCCAATGCCTCTATCATGCTTCAGCAGCGATTTTCCCCAGAGGTTGGTGCCACCTCAAGCCCTGTCTTGCAGCTACTCCTTGGTGAGCTCAGCTGTGTCTGCAGCTCCCATCAGGGTGTTTCATGGTGCGCTACCACCCACCCCATGGCAGAGGGACCTTCTCCCAGCTGCTGGGGGTGGGCAGAGCTGTGAGCAAGCCTGATGAGCTGCTGTGCCTCCAAAGCTGGCTGGTGCCGGTCCCCCTTGCCCCAGGGTGCCTCACCAAAATAGCAGCTATGGAAAGAGTTTTGTTGACTTTTTTTTTTTTTCCTTTTCTTTTTCTTTCTTTTTTTTCTTCCTGTGCTCAAACTTCCCCAGACCTCCTCAGAAGGCTCTGGCATATCATCCTACAGATGTGGCATTGAAGCCCTGGTTGCAAAATATATCCGGCATGGCAGTTGGTAGTGTTGTGCAATCTCCATCAACTTACGGAAACCACTGTGAGATACTATTAAAGAGAGACTCCGGCCCCATCCATCACTCCAGCCGCAGTCACGTGTCCCGCTGTCAGGCAGAAGGGCACAGGCAGGCAGTGCAGGGGCTGTAGGCACCAGGAGAGCTTTCCCTTGCAATGGGTGTTCTTCTGTGTGGGCGGATGGGATATGACCTCTCTTCCGGCGCCTTTTGCTGTTCAGACTAGATCTGTTGCATTGCCACGTATGTTCTGCCATTAAATATTCCTCTTCAGTGTCTGTCAGTGCTGCAGGTTTCATGCCAGTGGTCAAAATCTGGGTGATTGTGAATGGCCGTGCAAAGCTCAGCAGGGAAACACGGCAGAGATGATGGCTATAGTAGCTCTGAAAGGCCAGGCATGGGATGGGAGCATGAAAGCCGCTGTTCAGGTCTCAACATATTTCCTTTTTCTTAACCCAGCAGAGACCTTCCCATGAGCTTTGTGGCCCAGGCTGTCCCCTGTGGCAGTCAGTGCAGTGTGCTCAATCAGACTGTCCTAGCATGGGACAAGCCTGTGCCACCACATCTGACACCAGCAAACATGTGTGAGAAGGAGCTGTGGCAGCCAGAGACCCCAGGTACCTCCCTTGCAGGAGATGATGTTGTGCAGGTCAGAGGGTGCTGAAGGGACTCAAAGCCAGAGGAGGGAAGGACTGTTGCAGGTGTTTGCAGGAACAAGGGCATCCATGCTGTTCCTATGCAGTTGGCTGGTTTTTTTTCAACTAAAAGGGAAGCCTTTGGATGAGCAACACCAAATGGGAAGCAGGACTCTACCTGCCCATGAGCAGAGAGGCTCATGGAGGCAGCAGCTGGTCTTGTGATGGGACATCCCCCTCCCATCCTGCAGCTCTGGTCTCTGAGGCTCTTGCTAGTCACTGTCCCAAACAAGTGGTGACCTGGCTGCAAGGGGGCACTTGCGCAACAATTCAGGTCTCCTGGATTGGCAAGAACATAAAGGGCTGTGAGGATGGACTGGTAACCTTCAGCTGTGGGTAGACTTGGGCAATGTGCCGCAGGACACAGGTCTCACCACCCTTATCCATCCCTGTCCTTGGGGCACCTTCCCCACCAACCCCAACGGCTGTGGCAGACACAGCCATCGCTCACCCATCACAGATGAGCCCTGCTCAGCGTGGCAGGCTCTTTATCACCGTGGCTTTATTGCACCTTATTGCGTGGCACCTCCTGGCCCGGCTCACCCTCTCCTCCCGAGCTGCCTCTTGCCCATCTCTCTCTCCGCAGGCAGATTAAATCCCCGAGGTCTGCCCGGCAGAAATTGCCGCTGGTCCATTACCCTGCTGTCAGCATCCGCTGCACTTGTGAGAATCAGGCTCCGCATCAGAAAATAATAAAGGCAATATTATGAGCAGAGGGGAGAAGAGATTAAAAAACCTGTTTAAAGAGCCTTCTGGTTCCCGTGCTGTTTATTGCACATCATGACTTTGGGTTATTTTTGTTGTCACTGAAGTTGGACTTTTAATTTTCCTCTGAACGTCAAGTGACTGGTTTGTAATTTCCCTATGGCTCTAAGGATTAAAAAGGCTTTTTTTTTTTTTTTTTTTTTAAAGTACCTGTTGCTCCTCAAGATCAGGTAGTGATACTTTCTCTGCCAGTTGAAGTGCTAATATAATACTTTATTTAACCAGGCCACAGTCGTGGCATGCACCGAGTCCAACCCTGAGGCTGAGCCAAACTCACAGTGTCAGTGACAGAGCTGCTTGGGGAGGGTTTTGTATCCCAGCGCTGGGCTAGTTCTGTTCTCCTTGGGATCTTGCTGTCACACTCAAGTTTATCCAGGACTTTTTGTTGTTGTTGTTGTTGTTGTTTTGGTGGGTTGTTTGGTTGTGGTTTCTTTTTTTTTTTATTAATGTGATTTACTTTCCAGGGTGGTTTTGGTCAATTTTCACCCTTAATGCCTTTGCCTAATGAGCCTGCTGAATTTCAAAGAATGGTTTTCGTGCACTGACACATTTGTGCTGTGGGTTGGCAGCACTATAAAGGGAAGGTATTTAAGTCCTCCAGCCAAAAATTCCATCTCCTCCACCCTCATGCCAAATAATCCATCTGTGATAGGATTTTTTTGGTGGTGGTGGTGGTGATTTTTTTAATTAATGGGTAGCTGCAGACATAAATCCCATGAGCTGCAGAAGCAGTGATGGGTGTTGATACCATGGAGCTGTCTCAGGCTGATGCCACAGCAAGGGTTGTATGGGTGCATGGCAGCCCTGGCGACCATGCAGTGTCCAGCATGGACACGCGGCTGGTGCTGGCTGTCCTGCCCAGGTGCTGCCTGCCCTGACGGCAGTGCCCACCTCCGTACTGATGGGTTTGGGTTATACCTCCCCAGCCAAGGGTGTCAAGGTTACCTGGGGTATAGCTTAACTCATTTTATTGCAGTGCAGGTCTTTGCTGAAATGCGCCAGGCCTGACAATGTGAGTCTGGGCTCCATCACAGAAGCAGCTCTGCCTGCCGGTCCAGGTCAGGCATCATTTCAGCTCGCATGGCCATGGGAGAGAAGGGTTGGTCTTGGAGATGTTGCGTGGAAGCAGCTCCTGGAAGGCTCCAGACTGAAAGTGGGACTGTTGCTGGTGCTAGATCAGCTCAACTCTGGCTTTGCTCAGTGAAGTCCTGTGAACTTCCAGGGACGGGAATCCTCATGCCTCTGTGGAGCCATTCCACTGCTGCAGTCTCCTCCTGCCAACAGCAAGAAGGAGCAGGTAGGGATGAGCACGACGCTGCATGCAGCTCCTTCAGGCACAGCACTTGAACATGGGGGCATGGCAAACACCATTGATGTGAGGGTCTGGTGGAGAAAGATGGGCCATAACAGATGTAGTCACTGGCCTCTACGCAGCAGACCTGCCACAGGCACTGCTGGGGTGCCCGATAGGTGTCTCTGCATTGGGTCTACTTAAACAGCAGCCAGACCTGTGCTGTGCACGCACCCAAAGGGAGCCAGAGGTGAAAACCCACCTCAGGAGCTACCACTTCATTTTGGTTTGCTGTCCCCTTTCTCCCCACCCTTGTCCCTGGGAGTCAGTGTGGGCAGAGCTCTGCCACTTTCCCAAAGGCAAAGAGGTTGCCTGACTTTGCTGGAGATGGGCCAAGGTCCAGTCTCTGCTCCCATCCCACTGCCGCCCAAGTGCCACCATGGTGCTTGGGTGGTGGGAGGACAGCAGAGCTCTGACTCTCCTCCAGCCCATCCCTCTCCCTCCTCCTAGTCCCAGGGAGCTGGCTCTGGGACTCCCCCACCAACAGGTCATGCTGGTAACAAAGATTAAAATTTAAAAAATTTAAAATCCACATGTTTCTAAACAAAACTCTAGGCTGAGCTTTCCCAGCTGGAGGGTAGGGGACGGTTGCTTTGTAATCACTCCTGGCTTACTGTTGAAAACATCTTGGTCAGATTTTTATCAGCGCCTGAACAGGAACAGTCTTGAAGGACTGTCTCTGGGGAGATTAGGTGGTTGCCTAGTACAGTGTGAGACGCTCCTGCCCAGCCAGCTGAGGTGCGTTTTAAGTGACACTGATTTGGTGTCTGGCTGGGGACCGGCATCCCTGGTGTTTCATGGCAGACCTGGGTGAGCACTGTCTGGCCTGGGGAAGACTATTAGCAGTCAGGCGATGCCCATGGTGGGGTGTAAGCACGTGGTTGATTCCTGCTTGTGTTGTCAAGAAAGGGCTGGGGATGCCCAGAAGGCAGGTGGGATGAGTTTACCCATCCTCAGAATGGGGTGAAAGGAGAAAAGGGCAAGGGGGCTCAGGGCTGCCCTGCAGGGAGAGGACCAGTATTGGGGATGAGGCTTGAGCTGTGAAGAGGGGACCCTGTGGGGACCCAAATGGGAGATGTCTCTGCTGCAGAGAGAGGGTCAAGGCGAGACCAGGTGACATGAGGAGAGCTGGGCTGGAAACAGTGAGATTTGACCTGTGGTGTTTCTGAGCAGCTTTGGGGCTAAGGTGGGTCCCAAGAAGTGTATGGCATCCCCCAGAGATGGTCAGAGCTGGGAGAAGAACCTGCACAAGGGGAGGTGGATGTTGAAAAGCAAGAAACTGCTGGTCCAGGCTGGGATGGATGTACAAAGGGAGGATATTGAGCCGGTCCCCTTGGGCCAAGCCTGGGTTCATGGTCTGGATGATGGGAGGGAGGGCAGGCTGGAAGGCAAGGGGAATGAAGAACTGTGTTCCCACCAGGCAGTCAGCACAGCTCTGCAAGCCCAAACACTGCAGGGATGAACCCTTTGCTTGGCTGCTGCTGCAAATCAGGTGGGAACATGCCAGATGATGTCCATGGAGAGCACCTGCCCCAAAAGCCTGGGCACCAAGCAGGATGGGTTGGCTTGCACTCCCCATGGCCTCAAATGCTGACATTGTCTTCCAGTGCCAGGGCTTGCGCCATTCCTCCCCTCTGCCTTTGCTGTCCTATTCCCTTTCATATCCCTATGGAAAGAAAACAAGCCCTGTGCTCCAGCAGCAGCACAAACCAGAGGGGAAGGGGGAAAGTGAGGCCATGGCTCGCATCAGCCCTTTGCCAGCTGCACGGTGCTGTTGGCCAGGCGGGGAGTGTTGGGCAGCACTCAGGGTTTCCAGTAAGGCTGGGGCCGTGGCGGGGAGCAGGGATGGGGCAGGAAGCGTGCAGCAGGCAGCAGGAAGCTGGCTGCTGCGCCGCCCGGCATTCCTGTGCACTGGAAAGCCGAGTCACGCTTCCTGCGGTGTGCCGGGAGCGCCTCCACCCCAAGCGGTGCCTGCTGCTGGGCTGGATGCGGCCCTGGGGCTGCAGGAACCCTGCTATCAGGGCTGGGAGCAGAGCGATGCTCAGTGGCTTCAGTCCTCGGTGAGGGATGCAGCTCAGCGGCTGTCCTGAGGATGCTGCAGGCACAGGTCCAGGCTGTGGTACCTCTGGTGATGATCGCACCCCAGTGGGGAGATGGTTATGCCGAGGTGAGACAAGAGCTAACTGCAACAGCAGACAGCACGTGCATGTTTTGGGCGACCTTGGTGTGGAAATGAGCAGTGCCCCATGGCAATGAGTCCCCAACAGAGCCTTGTGCCCCCGTGGCAGTGTCCCATTGCTCCTCTCCCATGAGCCACTGGATGGGGGCTCATCCCAGTGCATCTCCTCCATGCCAGGCACCCACGCTGCCTGCAGGGCACCACTGCTCTGCATCTCCTGGGATTTGGCCCCAGAGGAGCCTGAGCTGCTGTGTGTTAGGGCAGATGGCAACAGAACTATCCCTAAAGGATGGCATTATTTCCTCTCCTCCACCCACATGTGACCCACGGCAGAGCCATGGGCAAGAGAGGGGCTTGTTACCATGTCCCTTCCAGTTGGGCTTTCCACATTTCCTCCTGTCTACCCTGCTGCCTGCAATCCAGGCAGGGGAGTGAGACTTTAGGTTCTTCTCCCAAAACGTCTTCCACACCTACGCTTTGGCTTATTTCCTTTGTGCGTTAGCCAGAAAGACCTCAACTGATTAATAATTATTGTGATTCCCTTTGCTTTCCTCCTAGATCTCTGTGATTCCCCCTTGCTTATGCCCATAGACGGTTTCGTTAATCAATGTGGTGATTAAAAAAGCCTGGGCTCTGTGCTGTCACAACAGCATGTCTCCAAGAAGGTTGTCAGCCTTGTTCTCCTCTGACAGCCCACCAGGTGAGTTCAATCCTCTGCGAGATGCTAATGTCCAAGTTTTCTCTTGCACTAGAAAGTCCATCCAGTGGTTGTGTCCTGGCTGCGTTTCGTCTGGCATCTTGCAGCCATGAGAAACCACCGCTTCCCTTTGTTGCGACATTGCTGCTCTGTGCCCTGTCCTTTCTTTCAGTGTGCGGGTGGGATTTCCCTCTGGGGGTGCTGGGAGGTGTTGGCAGCCGTGCTGGATGGGGCTGAGGAGTGGCAGTGGCAGTGTGAGCTGTGGGGTGGCTGCAGGAGCCACCCTCCTTCGGAGCTGGGCTGGCACGACTGGCATAGCTGGCAAAGAGGAAAAGTGGATGGGTACAGGTGGTGAGAAAAGTCCCACAGGGCAACTTTTTGGGTAGAGAGAGCATCCTGGTGTTTCCGTTTGAAGCTGACACATGCCAACAGGGCTTAGGAGTGTAAGCCGGAGCAATTGACGCCCCACAGTTCACAGCAGGGGAAAATATCATTCCCAGCTGGGAATTGGGAGGCCAGTGCCATGTATTCTCTAGGCCCAGAAAATTTATTTTTTTCTGTTATCTATCGTTCTATTACAGTTCTAACTACCCTGGTGAACAGGGCAAGCCTCTTCGCTGTGGGGTTTTTCCAGTGCAGCTCTGCCATGGAGAGGGAGGGTTTGCTCAGCCCGCAAACCTCCAGCGCCTTTTCCTTGGCAGTCCCTGCACTGGGAGCGTAACCCTGCCAGCTTAAGCCGGGCCCACCAGCAGTCTCTCTGCTGCCTTGGCTACCTTTCACGGCACACCTGGAAGCAGGCTGATCCCTGTTCCAAAGTCAAGCTCTACCCGTGAGCTTCACTAAGCCTCTTGACCGCAGCCCAGCCCATGGGCTTTGATGGCTCCCGAGCAGCTTGCCCGTGTGAATGCCATCCCCGTGTCCCTGCCACCTCAGTCCAGCAGCAAGCCCCACTTGCTTAAAAATAAATAAACAAATAACCCCAAAACCCCACTGCCAGCTTTCCTCCAGCCGATCCCCCCTGCGGAGGGGTCATCCCTCCGCCAAGCGGCCGCCGTAGGAAGCGGGAGCGCGGCCGGCGGCTGTGGTTTCCCGCGGGGCTGCTTTCCCGGCTGAGATTGCAGGGCTGGAGTAATGAGTTCCCCAGCCCAAGAGGAGAAGACAGAGGAGCAGAGCTGAGCTGAGCCGGCTGGGTTTCCAGGGAAGGAAATCCCAGCGCTTCGTGAGCTCCACATAATCGCGGGCAGCAAAGGAGCAGGAAGCGCTTGTTAGGAAGGAGCGAGGAAACGGAGCCACTGCCCCGGCCCAAGCACACTTTTTAGGACCGGAAAGTGGGAGTAGGAAGGCATAAAAGTGCTTTGAGCTTTCGCAGAGGATTGCAAAGGGCAAAGGGTGAGGGGAGAGGGAACAAATACCGGCGCGGTCCTCGAGGAGGGGGGAGCCAACCTGTGCGTGCTGTGGAGGGGACTTCACGGTGGAGCCGCTAATTAAATAAGAAAGGCTCGTCTCCATGCTTGTTAGGTTAACTCAGCAGGGATATTGCAAAAGCAAATTCCTCCCAGCAAGTGTAATTAGGGGGCCGGAATTCCTCCAGTTCCTCCAGTTCCTCGTCCTCCCTGCGAATGCTGCTAAAGCCATCAGGTGAGGACACGGGGTGAGGGGGCGAGGAGGGAACACGCAAGTCCTGTGCAATAACAACCCCCCTTCCTGGCGTAGCAAGGATTTCACATCAAGGCTTGATACTTTTCTCTCTGATTATTCCAGGGTGGAAAATACACATTCAACACAACAGGCTCCTTCTCTGGGCTGGGTCGCGGGGCTGCTTCCCCCAGGTGGAAAGAGGACTGCAAGGGGTCTGGGCAGGGCACCGGCAGCTCCCTGCCCACAGGATTTGGGAGGCATCCGCGCACAGCAGAGCAGCCCTGGATGATGCTGCTGACCTGTCAGCAATCTGCCTCGTCCTCCTCACCAAGGAACACGCTGTTCTAACCCAGAACATTGCTGCAGCGGGATGTTTCAGGGCTCACCTGGCACACCATGGCACGTGTTGCTGTGTTTGTGCAGGCAAAGGAGGATGCTCATGGGGGGCAGCACATGAAGATTTGTCTTGCCTGGCACTGGGGGACACCAGGTACCTCTGGAAATGCGGAGAAAATGGGCATTACGTGGCATGGGTGGAAGGGAAGAGCCTGGGGTTGGATGGATGGGATGGAGGGCACGGATGGAGGGTGAGGGGTTGGGAGAGGAAATGTGGGGGGAGGAGAGAGGGTGAGCCTGGGACCTTAAAGAGCAATTAGTCAAAGCTGAATTGTTTTTCTAAACTCTTAATGAAAACAAAGAGTGGGGCATGGCCCAGATGGTGCCAGGGGATCAAATAAATGTCGCACTCAGGAAGCAGCTGCTACTGGGAATGTTTCCTGCCAGCCCTGCTGCTGCTCACAGCCACTTTTATTATTTGTTATTTTTCAGGACTGCAGCTGGGGTTTCCCTCCAGCTGTGTGGAAATATGCTTAAGGCTGGTCCATGCCGAGGCGAAGGGCCTGCTAGGGCTCATCCGTGGCCCATGGCAGTGGGCAGCCCCAGGGCACACAGCCTCCTTGCTGTACATCTGCAGTCACCCTTCTCCATGGCAAGCCCTCTGATGGAGCAGCCTTGTCCCCCAGCTCCCACCCAGCCTGGTCCAGCACCATCCCTGGCTCATACATTGTGTGCCTTTATCTTGTGGAGGGTTTTATCCAAGGGTAACGTCCCATTTCCCTGCCCAACCCAAGCATCTGCCAGTGGGTGTTCAACCTGTCCCTGCTCTGTGTGGTTGGTGTGATTGACCAGAAATCAAGAAATTTGACAAAAATGAACATTTCGGGTGTTGTTTTCATCTGCCAGCTGCTTTGTGGAGTCAGAGCGTGAGGTTTTTTTCTGTAATACCAAGGGCTAGAATGCCCTTGTTTTTAGGAAAAAAAAATATAAATCACAACCAAACCAGAGCTCCCCCAAATCCAGCAGCTGGTATTTAAGAAAAGCACCAAACCTGGCCAGATTAGCTTACTAGCCGTGAGCTGGCATTTGTCAGCCTGAGAGCTTGGCATAAAGTAGCTGAGAAGGGACAAGTGGGCTGAGCAGATTGTGGCAGCTGGTGTCCCTTTGATGGAGGGGATGGTGGCTGAATGGAGGGGGACTGTGCTCTGTCTCCCATGCTGGCTGGTCTCATCCACTCCACCAGCAGTCCCTCAGCTCCCTTTTTTTGGGGGGCACAAGAGACCTGACTGTCTCATGCACACTTTTCTGTGCACATCAGTCATGAAAATTCAGGTTGTGCCAGTCCCACAGATTTTTCTGGGCTTTCCAAGGCCCCTGAGAATGTGTGTGCAAAGAGCTGACCTGGTAGATAAAAGGGCCTCTTAGTGCTACCATGGAGGGAAAGAGCACAATATGTGCTCAACCCCTTATTAGCCAGCAGAGAATCTACATGGGGCTGCACTTTTGTGGCACAAAACAGTTGGAAATCTGGCTTTGTGGGGCAGCTGCTCCCAAACCAATGTGCTTTTAAGACATAAGGACTACGGTGGTTTGGTGTATGTTCAAGTATTTTATTGGGAGACCAGATGTAGTGACCACCCAGATCCCTCCTGAGGAACCGTGTGCTCAGCTCCTGCCCCCTGTTTTTTATATGTGGAAAAAATATGTCAAATGTACAATGTTATGGTACAGCCTGATCTCCAGAGGATCTCATTTTCCAGCAATCCCTTCTCTGTGTGCCCAGGAGAATGAGCATGGATGGTTTGCTGAGGCTTGTGGTTGGCTTTCATCCAGCGTCCCCATCCAGGATGGGGTCGAATGCCTCTGAGCAGGCTGGTCTACTGCTCAGGGGTGGGAATTGCCCCAGACAGCAGGTATGGGGGTCCTCTGAGTTCCCAAAGGAGGGGAAGGAGCTGGGCAAAAGGAAGCAGCCGTGGAGCAGTCAGCACTGGCCAGGACGGCGCAGGAAACATCCATGTGCCCTGGGTTTGGCAGCACAGCCCCCATCCTGTGGTCCAGCACACTGGCAGGGCAGGACCCTCGCTATCGAGCCGTGTCCCAGGAGTTTTCCTCCAGCCAAACTGTCGGCTCCGGTCGCTGTGGTAATTGAGATGCCCGTTGGGGGTTTCAGGCTGGGTCAGGGTGCGGGGCTGTTTCCCGGCTGTGATGGCCGTCATGCTGGAGACACCACTTCCCTGCCCGTCATAGTGTGTCCCGGGATTTACAGTTATGTCCTCAGTGCTGTTTGATCCACTAAAATTGCAGCTGATCAAAGGGGCAGTTTACGAGAACAAAACACTGGGTAACTTCCTCTGGTGGTGCCAGAGGCAGCCCTTCGGAGGCGAGATACAAGAAAAGAAGAAGAAATGTTTTAACTACTGAATCTCTGCTCCTCAGATAGCTGCTTCTGTGGGATAACTCTGCTGCACTGCCCGGGCAAAAGCTGAGTGATAGTCTTTAAAAAATAAATGATATATATATATTCTGACAGATGACCTTGGATTTCCGCTTCTACATGCACACACATTTAAAAAAAAAATGTGAATTCCTGCATTTCCAGGCTTGTGAGCAAGCTTGGCTGCTGCAGTAACTCAAAAGCAAAATTCCTCAATCTCTCATCTACTGAAAAAGTGCAGAGCAAAAGCCCACTGAGTTTGGGGTTTGCACAGCACTTGGGAGAGGGAACTGACGACAAAAGCAGGGGCGCTTGCCAGCCAGCCATGATCACCTCGTTCCCTCTGGTCCCATGTTTTGATTAACGTTTTGGTTGTTAACATAGGATTTAATTATTTTTGCTTGGACAGAGAAGACGGAGATGGCTGACAATGGCTTTCCTGCAGCAACGAGCATGAAGCGGTGACCACACATTGCCCTCTGCCTGAGACATGTGGAGTGCCACCAGCATTGGAAGAGGCTCGTCCCAGGTAGGTGCCTCCAGGCTGGATCTTGGCTGCAGACTCCCCCATGGTCCCTGTGCTGGGTGACCCTCCAAAGCTTCCTGACCCTCTTTTTGGCCTGTCTAGTGAATTGGGAGTTTTTCTGTCAGAGACTGTGTTGAGCATCTTTTCTGGAAGCTAGAGCATCCTCCAGGATGGTTGCACCAAGCCTGATGCAATGGATGTGATGAGCTTTTTTGGAGGGACTGTGTAGGAGTGACCACCACTCCAAAGGGAGCTCAGAGCAGTGCTCCTGAGAAGGACCTTTCTGTGCTCTACCAGAACATTGAACTGCCAAAAACTGAATTGGTCCCATTGCATAGGAGTGGGAGGAGATGGGCAGAGAGTGGAAAGTCATTCGATCGTGGGAAGCATTAAAAAGGGCTGGGCAGAAGGGTGCTCCCCACCCACTCTCTGTGCTCTGGAAAAAGCCCACTCCCCAGGTAGAGGAGGAAGCTGGCAGTGATGATGTGGTCCGGATATCACCATGCAATCAGGGAGGCTATTTATAGGTCGCTAATTGATTAGGGCAGCCACAGCAGGAGGAAATGACTTTCAGGAGTGACTGAAAAACAGTGTCCAGCCATCTTTGGAGGACTCTCAGGGAGAACTTTCAGAAAGTCCTGAAACAATCAAAATGCTTTGGAAAGAAGTGTTTTGCTGGGATGGTGCCTGACTTGAAGTATGGCTTGAAAAGAAGTTACATAGCTGCCTGTTCCTCTTGTGCAGGATCCTTGGTAAGACAGAGCTGTCATTGGTCTGGGAAGCTCCATGGAAATGCTGATGGCTGTATGCTGTGCTGGGACATGAGATGGAGATTTTGGCTCTCCTCTGTAGCCACCCCCAAGGGTCTTTCTATCTTTTCTGAGCTCCAGTTAGAGGCTTTGTCCCCAGGAGGAGCCCTGAGGATTAATTCATTGAAAGCTGGTAAGTAGAGCTGACATCAGCTCAGAGAATGCCCTAAATGCCAGTTGACATCCTCCTAGGGGACACTTTTCTTCTTTGACTTGTTGAGTGAGTCGTGTTCCTTTCAGCCAGTGGTTGACCTCACTGTTGGCCATTGGGCTGCTAAAGTCAGAGCATCTCAGAGACATTGCAGCTTTTCCTTATAGCCTGGAAGATGCCAAGTTGATTTCAAGAATAATGTGCCCATGACAGGGAAGAGCCCATTTTCTGGAGGTCCTCATGTGAAATCCCAGCCTGCAGAGATGCAAATAATGGGGAGCTGGTCCTGGCTCTGCTGGGGCTGCCTGAGGCGAGTGTGCTGAGCTGGTGCGAGCTGCAGGAATGCACTGTCTCCGAGTCTGCTCGTTTGGAAATGGTGCTCTTTTCAACGGTTCTGTTATCAGATGGAGCATTTCCTTCATCAGTGTTAATATCCATGTAGTGAAACAATGAAAGGGCTTCCTATCAGTTCCAAATAGGACGTGAAAAGCTCTCAGCGTTAAGAGTAGAGGATGCTGGAATAGGGCAATGGGAAACGCCTGAGTCACTGAAATGCCTCTTTGATTCCATGAGGCTGATATGTTCAAAAGGGAAGAAGAAAAAAATAAAAAGAGAGAGAGCAGAGCTAGTTAATGATCTGCGGGACAGAGGACAGGAAGGGCCAGCGCTTGCAGCATGGGCCCTGCAGAGGAGGGGAGGCACAGAGGGATATCTGGCAAGGGCTTTGGAAAGTGGAGAGTGCAGCAGGGAACAGAGTGCAGAGAGCTGCCTCGTTTGTTTTCAGAGAGGGGGGAGGCACAATGGCAAAAGCCTTCCCCAGCTTAACCCAGTGCCCCTCGTCAAGCTGCCTCTTGGCCACCGTGGGCCAGCGCTGCTGGGACTGTGATCCCAGACCGGAGCAGGGCTGCACAGTGCAGCACGGCATGGGGCGAGGGAACGAGCCAGGGCAATGCTCCCCGGCCAAACCTGGAAGGGCTCAATGTCCCCAGTGCTCTGTGTGGGTGTAGGACACACCAGTATGTTTTCATCACTTATTTCTTTTGCATTGGCAGACCCTGCTGGGGTGAAGCCACTGGATGGGCATGGAGAGGCTGCTCTCGGGCTTTGGAGAGCAGCATTGGCAGCACCGTGAGGCTGTCGTGGAGACTCCCGGTGCACAGAGGCAGCACCAGCCATCCTCCATCCCATGTGCGGGAAACTCTCCTGCAAGCAGCCCCTGCAGCCTATGGGATTTAGGCTGTCAGTCCTGCTCAACTCGGAGCTGATGAGCTGCAAAAGAAACTTTTAAATCACTGTGATTTAATGGTCCCTCCAAACACTGCAAACTTGGAGTAGGGGAGGGGAAAAACTGCTTTGCAAAGCACCCAAGGTCACCAGCCCGCAGCACAGAGGAGTTGACCCTTTCCATTGCCTGTTGGACCAGCTGAGGGACGTGCACAGCCACTTCTGCTGGAGCTGTGTGTGCAGGCAGGAGCCAGGGATCTGCTGAGATTGGGCAGCACCTGCCGTCCTGGGACAGAAGAAGCAGGATATCCCGAGCCTGCAGCAATCCCTGGCCTGGAGCGGGGCAGGCAGCCAGGGCAGCTCGGTCGCTGGCTGCTCTTCTGCTGGGACTGAAGGTCTCCCTGCCTGTCCCTGCTGGCCAGGTGTAAATCTCAAGGCCACCGAACAAACACACGGGCTGTGGCGTGTGCCAGGTCAGGGGCTGCAAACAGATTTTTTGCTATTACAGGAAGAGCTGCAAATACTTTAGATATAACCTGTTTTCTCTCTGTTTTGCAAACCAACCCCGGCCTCCTTCAGGCAAACACCCCATTGGGCATAGTGGTAACGGCCTTGCTGTCTTCCCTGGAGAAACTCCTCAATGGAATGAGTTAGAAATTGTAAAGAGAAATAACTGGAGGAGAGGACGAGGTCAGACTTGCTCCTTCATGGTGGTAAGAGCATTTGGCACTGCAAAGCTCCATGAAGAGCAAACCCCTCTGTGAAAAGTAGGTTTCTCCTCGCCCTGAGAAGCTCCGTGGAAGGCTGTACCTGGGCAGCATGGCTGGTCCCTCCACAGGGTGATGGAGCAGTGCACACCCAAAATCTCTCCTGGCTGTATGGCCGTAGATGGGAGGTGTGGAGGTGTCCCCTCACCGGGAGCCATGCAGGAATCCATGTGAGCCTTGTCTCCAGGGTTGTGTCCTACCCTCCATCCTGGCTGGCCCAGGAGATGCACCTGGCTCCCTGCTTCTCTCGCTCTGTGGGGAGCCCAGGTAATGTGCAGCACACACCATCCCACTGCGGCTCCCATTCCCACACAGGACAGGGCTGCCCTTTGTGGTGGGTGAGAGGAGAGGCGATGAAAAGCCGGGGGGAGCGTGCCAGGGCTGGAGGGAATCCAGTGCTGGGGGTGAGGGGGGGTGGGGAAGGCTCACACACAAAGGGCTGTCCTGTCTTCACACCTGCGGGGCAGCCGGGCTGCTGACAGGGGGGATAACGCCACTGACAGAGGCACATCACTGGCAGATAGAGGCAAGGAGCTTCAAATAATGGCAAGTGGCGCGGTGACAGGAGATGTATCTGGGCTTGACTGTGCAGGGGAAGCTGGCCACTGTGGGCATGGGCTGGGGACAGTGCTGGGGACCCTGCGGAGGGGACAGGGGGAGGTCACGTGATTTTCTTTCCTACTCCATCTCTGCAATGTTGAAGCCTAGGCAGTAATCTGGTGTTTGCTGGGATGTGTCTTGGCCAGACCGTTTTCTACCACTGTGGGAGAAACAGGTGGTCTATGTGAGCAGGGGTTGGATCCAGGGCTTGGGCAAAGGCTTGGAGGGGCTCTCAGAAAAGGCTGCACTCATTTCCACCTTCTTGAAAATTACACGACAGACCTCAGTCCATCCGTTGGATCTTTCTATGAGTTTGCTGAAGTCCCAAATCAGGAGCCACTGTGGGCTTCCAGCTACTTTTCCTGCTAGTCAGGTATGACTGTATTTGGACATGCTGTTCCCTTGGCTTTCTGTATCTTGTCCAAGGCACAGTTACACCCAAGACTGCAGGCACCCCCTGGCTGGGGTCCTGTGGGAACCAGCAGGGTTGAATTCAGCAATGTTTTGCCCTGCTGCACTTGGGTGGGTTTCAGCATGGGGCTGTGGTAGGTACCCATCACCAGAAGGTGATGAGCCCGGGCTACCCAGCCCTTTCCTTACAGCATGCACCAAACCTCATCACTTCTAACCTCAAAGTACCAATATTTCCTCAGCTGGGAGAACCGTAGCCCAGGGTTATGACGCTTCTCTTTCTCCCCAGGAGGACCAGGAATCATCAGGAGCTGGGAGGCCCCATGCTGTGGGATCTCCTTCTTTCATTGGGATGCTGGGTAACATCTCCTCTGGGTCCTGTACCCTCCTGCCTATTGTCACCAGTGCATGGACATCAGTGCCCACTTCTCACACCTTCCCCTCTGATGAGGGATGAACAAAGGTTAGGGATGCTGGAGAGGAGGGGGTGTGTGGGGGTGTGGTCCGTGCGTTAGAAAGCAGGTTGTAGATTTAAGCAGCTTTAACGTGCCTTTGCACAGCTTGACGTCCCAGCTGCTTTGGGGACAGCAGGGCCGGGGCTGTGCCTCGGGCGCTCCCAGCAGCCGCCTTTCCCGGCCGCGGGCAAAAGCGGGTGGATGGTGCCCTCCTGCGGCCCCGGGACCGGGATCGCCTCCATCCCGGAGCACGGCCGAGGCCGGGGACCTCCCAGGCTTGTTGAACCAGGCTCTGAGCAGGGGAATTTGGATGTCTCTTCGGTTCTTGTTCGTCGGGATGTTTTCCCTCCTCCGGCCTCTCTGCTTTTCCCTGGCTTCCCATCTGCTGAACTCCCACCTCTGTACGACAGCCAGGGGACGGCTGAGACACTGTGCAGGCATCGAGCTGCTCCTGCGCTGCTCAGCCAGCCCCTTCCCTGGGGTGGAGGTGTGGGGTCCCTGCAGCCCCATCCACATCCCCTGGATCTCCTTTGGGACCCTGAGCCTAGCAGGACCCCACTCAAGGGGTGGCCGCAGACCCTTGTCTTTAGGTTCAGGGGATCTGGGAGCCATCCAGCCCCAGGGGGGCAGTGAAGAGGGGCATAAACAGGTGGGGTGACCCTGAGAGGAGCCTGGTGGGATGGGCACCTTGGGCTGGGTTCTGTTTGGTGCATGGGTGTCCCCGTTGCAGTGACCAATGTGCCTGGCTCGGGCCCTGACCGTGACCCAGCGCGTCTCTTTCCTGTCCCAGCTGGGAAGGGCTGGGTCCCTGCCAGTTTTCCTGTTTGCGTTACACCCCACCGCTCCCCAGCAGCCTGTCCCTCGCAGGGTGGGGGGCAAGGGCAGCGGCACTCCCCGGGGTGCCCCCATGGCTGGCAGGGCAGTGCAACCCTGCTCCACTCCCACTGGGACCTGTTGCATCCCCCCGACCTTCTGCAGGAGGGGAATGGAGGAGTACCAGGGCTGGGCAGATTAGCCCCCACCAAGGTCTGAGCAGCCCCAGAGCCCCTTGCAAGCCTCTTTGAGCCACTGGCCTTTGTGGCACCAGGGAAGACAATGGGCAGATGCCAACAGTGGCTTGCAGGAGCCTTTCCCCTCCAGCTGGGTTTTGCTGTGGCCAGGCAAGGGGGAGACAATGGGCTTCAGAGCCCCCTCCAACAGGCTCTGCTGTCCTGCCCACATACGCACACCAGGCCAGTGGTGAGAGATGCCTCCTGGAACTGTCAGGGGATGACAACGGAGGCTCCCAGCCCTGCACTGCAGATGGGCTGAGGCAGGGCTGCCTTCAAAGCAAAGCGTGGGTGCTCCCTAGTCTGCCGGGATTAGAAAGTTAAGGGCTGACATTGTTTTCTCAGGTCCAGAGGGGGTGGATACCAGGCAGGATTAGTCTGGCAAAGCTTCCAAATGTGCTCAAAGAGGCACAATAGGACCTTGAAGAGAAGAAGCTGCACTGATGACAGGCAAGAGGAGCGTCTCTCGGCAGCCTCTGCCTCCTGAGACAGGCGGGATGCGCCTGGGGCAGGTGCTCCTGCTTTACCACTCTGTCTCTGCCAGGACACCCTTCCTGCGTGCCCCGGGATCCCTCAGGGCCACTGGCCCTGCAGGCAGGCAAACACGGTGCAGGGCTCTCTGTGGCAGGGGGAGAAAGGAGAGGTGATGGCGGTGATGATCTCGGTGCCTCTCTGCTGCCAACAGCCCAGGGAACTCCTGCAAATCCCTTAGGGTCCGTGTTGCCCATCCCTGGCTGTGGAAAGGGGCCGAGCCCTTTCCCCCAGGATGCGTCCCTTCATGCAGTATGAAGGTACCTCTGTCGCTGGTCAGGTATTTGCTTCTCTAGTTATTGGTTTTATAGATGATACTTGGCTCAAGAAGAACTAAATGCACTGATGAATTTGGGGGAGTCTGACAGTACCTTGGGGCAGTGGGAGCTCGCCATGGCACAGAGCATCCCCTGTGGCAGCCAGCTCTTTCCCAGGGCATGTGTCTGCCATCAGGGAGTGCCGGAGCCCCCTGAGATGATGGGACGGGACGTGTGCAGACATCAGCACAGCCTGGGAAAAGGTGGGAGGGGGGCATGCAGGTAAACAGGTAATGCATGCATAGGGGTTATTTGTTCTTGTTGGTTTTGTTTAATAATTTACAATCAGGAGAAATTAGAAGCTAAAACCTGGAGAGCAACAACCCCTGCCTTGCTGGGTTGCTGCTCCCCAGGGCTTCCCCACCCAGAGACCTGTATCAGCACCACAGGGGTGACCGTGCGCTCTAGTGCAGCTGTAGAAAGCGTGCTTGCAAGGGGACTAGCAACTGGTGCGGGCATCCAGCTGCTGGGTGGCACCTCCTGCCCAAAACCAGGGTCTTTGTGGGCATGGGTGGGGGGCCAGGCCTCCTTGGGGAACTGGGGGATGGGTGGGCTGGATGCAGCCCCAGCAGCAGGGCTGTGGGGAGGGTATCACCTGTGGGGATGCTGCTGCCCTGGGACAGGCCCTGGGCAGGGTGGAACGTGTGCCCGTACATGGGATTTCCCAGAGCTGCTTTCCTTTTCCAGGCCCTTTTGTGTCTGCTCAGTCACGTTCCTTCTTACCAGGCCTTTGCTGAAGCCTCAGTCACCAGGTGCCAAACTGAACTGAGTAGAAAGGTGTACCTGAGCAGAGCTGGGGAGGTTGGCAAAGGAGTGCCAGTGGCATTTACTGCAGTGTAAGGAGCTGCTCCGTCAGTGAGCTGCAGTGATTGCCCGGGCTCCTCACTGAAACCACAGCTTTGCCCAGCAGCACGCAGCACCAGCATTTGTTCATCTGTGATAACTTGTTAGCTCTGATAACTTGTTAAGTGGTGGGGAACTTGAGCGCGTGACATCACCTGCCTGGCCCAGCTCCTCCAGCATGGGTCACGCATGGGCTTGGCACCATCCGCCTCTGCAGCAGCCTGGTTCATGCAGCTGTGCCCGGCGTAGGCAGGTCTGAGCTGTGCTGTGGATGCATCTGAGCCGCTGGGAGAAGGCAGACAGCCACCGCCGAGCCTCTGCCCTGTTCACGGCCTGCCAAGTGCTATCTGAACCGCTGCAAACCAGGCTGAGAAACGAAGAGGCTCAACACAGTGTAGGCTTCTTACCCACCTGGCCCCAGGATGGCTGGCCTGGAGCAGAGACACCAGACCCGGGCTGGGCTCACTTTGGGGAGGCTGCAGGGGACCTGGCTGTTGGCATGGTCTCACGGAGCAGCCGGAGCATCCGTTAGGCTGCGCGGGGCTGGCGTGCCGTGTTTGTGAAACCCGCCGTGCTTGCGGTTGACCAGAGCACTGAAATAAGCCCGGCCGGAATTGGTGCACTGCTCTGTATCCTGATGTGGTGAGCAGCTCCGACCGGCGAGGGTGGGGGCAGCCCCACTGGGGAGACTGGTGGCAGCGGGACCGTGGGGACTTGGCAGCGCCGGCACGAGGATGGCGGGCAGGGCCCCGCTGGCGCCCGGAAAGCTCAGCCTGGCACTAACGGAACTGTGATAAAAATGAACGTGACCAGGACAGCGGTGCGGGGGAGATTAATGTCAGATTGTCAGAGGGGAGGAAACTAAGGCGGACAACACTCAAACAGATACTGGAGTGCACTGCGGGGGCGAAGGGGGTAGATGCTGCTTTTCCCAGCATTGCTGCGTCTGCAGATCTACATCCCCCCCTACAGCTTTTGGGGAGAGAGAAAGGGATGAAGGGTTTGCCTGAAGCACATGTGCATCACCCTTGCCAACCCCTGTCCTGCAAATCCCCCCATCTCTGCAGGTAGGACACCTGGACCTGCCTCTCTGTCCCAGCCTGAACACCAACACGAGCAGCACTTCCTGCCTGACATATTGCTGCACATCTCTTGTGGGTCCCTGCTCAAGCCCCCAGGAATAAAGCTTCCCTTGTCATTGCTATCAGCTGCTCCGGCCTTGCCTGCATTGACAGAGAAACCTGGTTGTCCCGTGTCTCCCACACTGCCTGGTCCCCTGATATCATCATGGCTTCTCCAGGACCCTACAGCTACCAGCCATGCAGGTACAAGAACCTCTTGGAGGCCTCCTTTGCTCCATCACCTTTGGTGACCCCAGTGGTGGTTTTCTCTCCTGCCCTCCCTTCTCAGCTGCTCTGTCAGCACACGTTCCTATCTAATGGGCCGCGCACTCTTTCCCACCTGACTGAGGCAATCCATGTCCCCACCCAGCCTCCAGTGCATCACCTTCCCGCCCTGTCCCCCACTGTGCCCCAGGCTCTTTGTGCATCTCTCCTAGGGCTGTATCCAGCCCTTCAAAACCCACCCATGGTATCGTCCCAGACAAAAATCTCACCAGGTTAAGCTAAAGAAAAGGCAGCTCCAAACCAGGGCTTAACCAGCCGCAGGAGCTGGGCTCCAGTGGGGCAGCATCCACCCTGTTCTCATTCAGCATCCCTCCAGCATCCCTCCTGTTTCCATCCACGCAGAGCGTGGGGTTTGGCTCTGTGCTGAACCCGGCTGAGCCAGCAAAACTCCTCAAAACCCCGAACCGAGGTGGGCAGAGACGGGGGAACAAGGTTCCACCTCCAGGAGGTGCCTTTGTTTTTCCCCGTGTCCCCGCGGCCGGTCCCGGTCCCGGTCCCGGTCCCGCGGTGGCCGCGCGGTAGCCCTGCGGCGGGGCGAAGCGCGGGCCTGCAGGGACACCTGGTGGCTGCCAGCTTCGCTGCGGCCCCGGGGAGCCGGGACAGAGGACCCTCCGCCGGGCAGGAGCGCACCCCGGGGAGCGGGAGGCAGCGATGGGACGCAGGGGTGGGTGCCTGCCTCCTGGGAATCGCCACCTTGAACTCCTGGGGTACGGCTGGGGGGGGTACGGAGGCCCTTTTTATGTGCAGCCTCTCCTGAGCAGCTGCAGCTCCTTTGCTACTGTAGGAAGGAGAAGAAGGGGAACTAAAGACCTTCCCTTCCCCTGGGCTGGGTGAAGAGTTAGGGAGAGGCGTTTTCTACCTCAGCCCCTTTCCAGTTTGATTTCCTTCTCCCCTCCTTGCAGGTCTGCAGGGGGACAGACAGGTGGGCTGCAAGCACACGTTCACGTGCAGACTGAGCTTCTGCGATGGCGATGCTTGCTCCTGTTTGTCAAGTTAGAGATGGCCAGTGCCGGTGTGGGAGCAGACAGTCCCAGGCACAAACAGCAGTAACGGGTGACAAAATCATTGTACATAAGCAGCGAATGGTGACTCTTGCAGGAGCTGGGAGCTGAGAGGTGATAGTGTGTGGTGCTCCTCTGTCTCAGCTGTGCTTGTTTCCTCGACAAACAGGGATGCTGAATGCAGGGGATGAAAATCCAAGTCCACTTGGAAGTCATTAGCAAAGAGTAAGGATGATAAATTTCAGCGCTGACCTTTAGCAGATTTGTTGCCTGCTCATAAAGCTGCTGTGTGGAGGCACCCTGTGGCACGGGTGCCAGTGTCCCAAAGGCAGCAAAAGCTCCTGCCTGCTCTGCTCCTCAGCCTTGGGGGTGTCCCAAGGATGAGGCCACACCAACTTGTGCAGGCAGAGCTGGCCTGTGCCACCCCATGGCCTGTGCTAGCAAAGGCAGGGGGCACTGCGGGCACGGGAACCAGCAGGGATGGGGTGAGGAGGGAGGGCAGGCAGGGTGCAAGCCCAGCTTCTGCGACCTCCTCCTCCTGTGTTCCCTGCTCCTGTGGGGAGAACTGGCTGCTGCTTGTGCTCTGCACTGGCCACCTGCGACGGTGATGCTGTTGCCTTGGCCAGGGGGCTCTCGGGCTGTTGGCCAGCATAAAGCAAAGAGGTTTTTGCATCCACCCGCCTGCTGGAGACTCGCAGCCTTGCTCAGGGGTGAAATTAATTCACTCATTCATTTATCTGGATGATGCCGAGTTCTTCAGCTCCTGCAGCTCTGTCCTGACAGTTCCTTTTCGAACAAGCCAGGTTTTATGTATCCTAAAGAGCAGCCCCTGCTGTCAGGGACCAATTTCTGCAGGTCAGTGAGCTCGGTTAGGATGCTCACTCTGATGCTCTAGTTCTGTTACTCCTTCTTTTTAGCTTTATCACCTAATTCACCTCCCCCAGTGCTGGTACTCACTTGATCCTCCATACCTGATCTCACGCCTTGTCCCTGCTAACTGCTGCTAACCCACACCATGTGGATTTGCTCTTGCAGCACCACCCCCTCCAAATCCTCCTCCTCAGCCCCCGGTGAGTGCCTCCAGCTTGTAGGATCTCCTGTAGTATCACAGGTTACAACAAAAGTGTGTTGGCAAAAGCGTCAGTCCCCTGAGCAGCAGGAAAGTGTGGTCTTGGCTGCCTGGGATCCTGTGTCAGCAGCAGCACAGAGTATGGAGCAGAGATCTGTTCCTGGTGGCTGGCAATGGGTTTGTCCTAGTCCCTACTGGCATGCAAGGACTAGGGGTGGGGAGGGGCAGGGATGAGTCCCCTTCCACAGCAGGGTGAGGAGGGCCGTGCTGCTGCTACACAGCCCCCGGGGGAGCCAGATGAACCAGGAGCCTGCTGGAAAATGACCCTTGGAGGAAAATCCACCCAGGGATTTTGGTGGCAAGTTACCCGTGACCCTCACCCTGAGGAGACCAGCCTGGCTTTTAGGAGCAGCATCCCTTGGGGGCTGGCCCAGAGCTCCTCATTGCCATTTCCTTCACCAGTCCCTTTTTCTCTTTGCACAGCAGGTTTACTGAAGAGATGCTGAGCATCACCTTCCCCATCCCCATTCTGAACTGTTCCCACCATGATGCTGCTTTGCGGGCAGGGAACATGAATATTTCATCCTGGGAGGATATTTGGTAAGCCAGCATCTCTGGTCTTTGGTCTAAGCCCGGCAAGCCGTGGATAACCCCAGTTTGGACCAATTCAAGAGTCAGAAAGCAAGAAGTGCCCAGGGCCTTTTTGCTCGTGTACCTGGCTGAGAGCAAAGACTTGTGCTAATGACGAGCTCCGGGGCAGAGCCTTGCACAGCCACCCAGTAGCCTCATACAGCCAGGAACTGGGAAGGATGGGGAGAGAGGACCAGGTTGTGTCCCCCAGCAGATGGATGTGGCAGGGCTGGTTGATCAGAGGCATAATGACATGGAGGGGCAGCTGGCAGACCCCTTGTGCCTGGGCCAACATCTCCTCTTGGTGAGGAGGGACCCAACACGATGTGAGGTGCGGCTCTTGCTTTAGCCGTGAGCTCACCACTTCTCTGCCACCTACATCTGTGCTCTTGGAAGTGTTAGGAGGGGGTCCTCTCTTTTGAGTACCCCCTGCCACACTGAACTCAGAGTCACGGGATGCTCTCAGGTTGCTCTTCGCTCAGGTCAGCTTTCTGCAGCCTATGGCTGTAGGGTTGACGCAGTTGCATCCCTGCTGGCGAAGCGATGCTCTGCATCTCACGGCTGTGCCACGTGGGCCACCGCCATGCGCAGCCCTTGTGTCCCCGTGGGAGGACGATGCTTCCCACGGCCTGTGGAGCCTCGGGCGCAGCAGTGGCACCACCCAGAGTCACCCAGGTGGCACTTATGGGGGGTGTCCCCTGAGCCAAAGCCATCAAAGCGGGGTCTCGCCCATCACCACAGGCGAGGCCCGCATGGTCCTCCACCCGTAGTGTGCATGGCCACTGCCTTCAGGAGGAGGAGGCAGCTCAAAGGCACAATATATGGCTCGGCACAAGATGGTGGTGGGGCTGGGTGGGGAAGATGGGGGTCCTGGTGGGCCTGCCATGGACCCAACAGGGTGGGCCACCTCGGCTGTGCCTGGAGACCCTGGGGTGGCCCCGGAGGAGCTCCCTGGGCCCAGGGGACATTTCCTGTTTGCTGCCCGCGCTGAAGCATCGGCCCTTCAACCGCCGCCAGTCCTCCGCTTCCGGCAGGGGCTCCCGCCCGGAGCCCCCCTGCACTATCAGCTCGCCAGATGCCTTTTTCAGGATACTGTGGTAAAACTGTGCCGGGCAGGCGCTGTCATTTGGGGTTTTCTCTCATGTCAGCCTTGAAGACAAATTGGATGAGGAGGAGCGGGGGGGGGGGGGGGAAAAAAAAAAAAAATTTAAACCAAAAAAAAAAAAAAAAAGAAAGAAAGAAAGACGCTCGCCACCATCCTCAGCTGGGGCTGGCCTGTGCACCAGCAGGGCAATGGGTCCCCCAAGCGGCGGGGCCGGTGGTGGGCCAGGGCTGGGGCAGGCTGGGGTGGCCACCATGGCCATGCAGCCTCCCCTGGTGGTGTCGGCCTCTAGTGGCGGCAGAGGCGGTGAGGTGCTATGGCGGCATCATGGACCCTATGGGCCCCACCAGCACCATGGGGACCTTCTCCCATCCCTTCTGGCACTGCAGCCTGATGGGATGTGGTCCTCCAGGTGCTGCCACCCAGTGGGACGTGGTCCTCCTCTGGGACATGGCCCACTCTGTGTTGGTGAAGGAGCAGGAGCTGTGAGAGGGGGTACAAGATACCCCAACACCTCTCAGCCAGCAGCCTGCGGTGACCCCAAACCAGCTGGGTGACCCCTGGGCCACTGGTCCACAGCCACCAGATAGTGCTGAGCAGCCGCCGGACTGGGTGGACTGGGAGGCAGGCAGCTCCACTGGGAATGGTGGGAGGGAAATGATTAAAGAGCACGTGGGGAAGTCTGTCTGTCCATCTGCAGATCTGTGGAGGGGCTGCCAGGTCTGCCGTGGGGCTGAGGTACTCAAGGCGCTGTGCTCCGCTGCCAGGGATGGTCCTTGGACAGACGAAAGGTGACAGAGCAGGGATGCTGTTTAACTTGGGAGCTCACCAGAACCCCCTGTGCTGGTATGGGGTGTGCAGGGGTGTGCATGTGGGTGTGTAAGGGTGTGCATGCGGGTGTGTGCTCCCCAAGGCTGTAGCTCAGCAGGTAGTATTAAATCACAGCTGCTCTCATGGCGCTCAGTACATGTTCCGCCTCTGTCTCCCGGTGAAGTGGCAGGGCCAGGTTGGCTGGAAGAGGCATTACTAAGCTAGGTGTGCTTTCAGATGTGCTTCCTCAGGGTGAATGGAGACGTGGCAACTCCCAGAGCCAACCGCAGACCTGCAGGATTTGCTCCGAGTTAAGCTCAGTGGTTGTATTTGGTTAGATGAAAAGAAATCAATAAATGAGATGGTTGATCCCTGTGGAGCAGAGAGGAGGTGTCAGCACGGGGAGGGGGAGACAAATGGCACAGAAATAGCACTGGGCTATCCCCACCCACAGAGGATGGATGGGGGGCTGGCTAGGGCCGGAGGGTGTGGGTGGGAGTTACACTGCACCTGACTATAAAACCCGATTTTCTCTCCAGCCCACGAGTTGGAGCATCCACTGGAGGATGGGTTGGACCTGCTGGAAGGCTGTTCAGTGCTGTAGTTTCTCTTGGAGGACTATCAGTGAGAAGTCAAAGAGGGAGAAGTTGTTCTCTGGCTGCCCAGGACGCCCAGGAGAAGCGTGGGGTGTGGGTAGCACCCTGGTGAGAAGGGGAGCAGCGGGGAGACAGAGGGGAGCAGCGGGGAGGCTGGGGGGAGCTTCATGCCACCCCATGCGAGGCAGGTGGCTGCGCTGAGCTGGGGACCTGAAATCATGGCTGCTCGCTTTCACCAGCAAATCTTGCATTTGTGTGGTTTCCTTTTCCTTCTTCTACATATGCCTTTTTTTTTTTTTTTTACCTTCTCTCTTCACTTGGTTCCCTTTGCTGTGGAGGCAAATTTCAGCCCTTCCAACCTTTTGGTTCCAAACTCTGCACAGGAGCAAAACTAATGACGGAGTCCCAGCAGGGCTCAGCTTTAATTACCCGTGAGATGTTAATCTGCTGGAGGGTCTCAAGTGCTCCTTTATCCGAGCCTTCCTTATCCTTCTGCTGCTCTGCAATTACCCCAGCAGATGCCTCCCTACTCCTCGCAGCCTTCTCAGGCTATGTTTTTTGAACAAGATCACAAGTGAATTTCCTAGCCCAGAAAAGCTTCTGTGCAGAGCAGCAGAAACAAAGCCCAATCCTTTTGCAGCTCTCAGCCATCTCTTGAAGGCATGGCTGTTTTCAGAGGCAGCAGGAGGATGGATATTATCATCTCCATCAGCTTGGGATTCCCCCTGCCCACAGGTCTCAGGTTAGATGGCCATGAGCACAGCTGAAGGAAAGAGGAGCCCTCGTGCTTGGGTTCCCTGGTGGCAGCACTGACATCCCTGCCCAATCTTGGCTGTGATGCTTTGGGAACCTGCTGGCTCTGGTTCCTCATGCTTGATGAGCTGCCAAGCCTGGAAGAAATAAGGGATGTCCTTGGAAAGCAGCAGCTGGAGTTCAGGCAGATCACAAAGCCAGCCAGAAATGGTGCCAGCAAGGGCAGCCCTGGCCAGGGACCTGCTGGACTGGTCCTGGTGAGAGAGGTTAGCATGGTTACACTGGCTGAAGGATGCAGAAAGATCAAACAAGCACAGCCTGAGCCACATGGAGGAAAGATGGAGCTCCCTGATGGCTCTGCAGATGGGGACCCTCTGGGGCTGCCCTGCAGCAGCTCCTTCCTAGGAAGCCTGTCTTCAGCGGGCACCTTGGGACACACATCTGGCAAGAGGCTGCTTCTCTGCTTGCCACTGGGGTCTGAGCACAGAGATCATTTTGAAACCTCCTTGGATGCATTGATGGTTTGGAAAACCCAGCCACAAGAGAGATTTTGAAGTCAGATCCCCTCGAGCCCTCAAAGCTGAAGGGGAAGACAGCAGAAGATGGACAACTGACTACCTCCCTAACCCAACAAGCCTCCCCACTCTTCCCCCACCCATGGATTGGAGGCTGCCCCTTTTAAATTCAGCAGAGATGAACAGCTGCAGCCCTAATTAATCCATTTGCTGCCATCAGGTGCTGTTGCTGAAGGCTCTCCTCTGGCTCCTGTGGACCTTGATCTCCTGGTAGGTGCTGTGGTTTTTCCTTCTCCTTTTCTAGTTTATTCTCAGGAGTAAATTTGTAGGATTCCAGAAATTGTTCTGGTTTCTAGGTCACTCTGCTCCTGTGTGTTTGGTGGAAGGGTTTCCTGATGTATCGTGCTGCTGTGGGCTGTTGTCGCAGGCTGCAGATGCCCAGCTGCCCCTTTTGCGGGGCTCAGTGGGGAGGCTGCGTGCTTTGGGGTGTGGGGTGCCTCCTTACCGTGGCTCCCCCAGCAGTTCTGGGGGTTGCTGGCACAGGGGAGCTGCTACAAAGGTTGGGGGACCAGTTTGGGGGATGAAACTCACCCTGGGGAACGTCACAGCACGTGTGTCTCCATCCTGTTTCATAGCCCAGTTGAACAGTGTGTAGGAGCCAGAGCCTGCCTCCCCGGGGGGTCTCTTGCCCACCCCAAGCCCCAGAGCGGGGACATTCCTGGGTCGCTCACCCTGAATTGCCCTTTCCCTATGGATGAGCTGCCCCCAAAGGAGCAGCAGCTGGGGGCAGAACAGGCTCAGGGTGCACAGCGTGGGAGGCTACATCAACCCGGGGAGGGCGGCAGAAGGGAACCGCGTAGAGAGGAGCAAAGCACCTCTCTTTGCAGCCAGTTTTATTCTCAGCCTCTGGAACTGGGGCAGGTCTCCCTGGGAAATGGAGGCCTTTTTTGCCGGGGCTGCCTGCATTCACCCTGCCTGTTAATAGCTGCCGTCTCTGCAGCCGTGGCTTCCGTTAAGAAGCAGGATCTGAAGCTGCCCAGCAGCCGCGAGGGCTGAGCTGTGGGGCTGATGGAGCAGAGCCTTGGGATAGGGAGGGACACAGAGACACACCATCAACCCCACAGGGCTTTGTAATGGGCACAAGCTCCACTGTACCCCCGGGGGTCTGGGCTGCCTGTGAAGCCAAGCGGAGGTGGGACATGGGTATTGAAGGGTGGCACTGCCCTTCCTCTGCCAGGGGGAACGCAAAGTTAGGGGTGTCTCTGGAATCATCAGTTTGATCCCTCTTCTCCTCCCCTGGACCTGCCTGTGTGGCCCCTGGTGCAACAGGCAGCCCCTGTCTGGCTTTGGATGCCCCCGGTACCTCCCCGAGTACTCTGCCTGTGTTTTGCCCCAGTGGGTTAATGGTGACTTATTTGATTTTAGGTGTTGTTCATCCCCACCCTGGTCAGGTAGGACTCGCAGTTTCAGGGCTCCCTACAGCTCCCACACAGGGAGTCAGGGAGATTCTAGGCTTGCCCTCCCTGCTGTGGGTTGGTGGTGAGGTTTGTGGGCATGGGAAGGAGCTGGCACCGGGCAGACAAGGTGGTGGGCACCTGGGCTCAGGCCTGCAGCAAAACGTTCCTGACTGCCAACCCCCTTTGGAAGCTGTGTGGCCCAGGGCAAAGGGCTTCCCTATCAACCGCATCCTCTGTGAAAGGAGAAAAGCATCCCACAAAGACATAGGGGTCCTTACAGATAGAAGGATAAGGACAGTTTTTATCCAAGAGGGGCTTGTAAGGGGCAGAGAAAGTGTGTCTGTGACAGAGACCTTGGCTACGTGGACAGAGGGACAAGGCAGTGCAGGTGGCCTGGCAAAGGGCTGGAAAGTGTCCAGCTGCTTGTGTGTCCAAGCACAAGGCTTGCAGGCAGCACTGGGCCATGGGGGCTACGTTTGCCCCAAGCCTCACAGGGTGCCAGCCAGTGCAGGTATTGTGGCACAGCCCCCCCTTCCCAGCACAGCCACTTGGGGCACCAGCATCCCCTGAGGTGGCTTAAATTGTGCTGGTGTAGCCATGCTCTAGCCCAGCGTGCCTCCTGCAGGTGGCTGGGATGCCCCACGGAGAAGGCTGCCCACCATTTAACCAGCCCTGTCCTGCAGAAACATCCACCCGCAGGCAGCTGCCTCCACCCGCAG
>KZ507430.1:58348-68356 GCA_002844005.1 Limosa lapponica baueri
CCGCCCCGTTCGCTGCAGCTCTCACATCAGTAACAACAGTTGGTGAAAGGGAGGGCCCAGTTCCCTTCCTGGCAGGAACCCCAGGATGAGGTTGCGTCCCTTGGCTGTTTGGGGTGGGCAAAAGTCACCCAAATTTGCAGGGGTAACGGAGCACCTTTTGGGGATCCACTGCAGGGATCAGCAGGCTTCACTGCGTCATCCTGCTGTCATCACTGTCCTGTCAATCTGCCAGGCTTTGGGGTGTTCAGTGCACCTCCTGGGGTTGCTGCAGGAGGTGGCGTTTGTCCCCAGGGTGACAGATGGGGAGAGGTGGCATACATCTTCCCCAGGTGAGAGAAAGGCTCTGCAGTAATGGGACCGTGGTGGGATTCAGTGCACAGTCTCTCGGATAAGCAGTATTGCATTTTTCCTTCTGACCCTTTAAGGTCCTGCAAACACAGTGCCAGGGCCCATCCCAGAGCCGCCATCCCGTCCTCAGTGTCAGTGAAGCCCAGCGAGAAACCATCACTGGCCACTCTCAGTGCAACAACTGAGTTTCCATCTTTGCATGGAATCCTCTTTGCATGCATCCTCTTTCTCAGCTTGTTTTTGGAAAGGAGAGCACTTGCTGGTGTATTTGCCTTGGAAGCCCAATGTTCACGTAGAGTTTAAACCTGGATTTTAAAGCCTCAGTTTTGCAGGATCTGCCACAGACAGTGGGAAGTTGAGGATCCTGCTAACAGCAGCAAGAGGGGGTCATTTGCAGATTGGTAGCTCTTGCTGTGACTTCTGCTTCCTCCAGGAGCCTTGTATTTGAGCAGCGCTTGCTGATAGGTAATACAGATTTCTCAGCAGGTTACTAAATTTTGGAATCTGCTGGCAGGGACTTCCCTGCATGATGCTCGGCAAAGTACCAGTGGGGATTTACATTTCTACTGCAAAGGCAGCCCCTGTGCCCCTGCCAGGCTCAATGAAAACCTCTCACCCAAGCCTGGCTGTTCAAGGACCTCGGGTGTGCGTGTACGTGGGGGTCTGCAGTATCCCCTTCCCCAGGGACAATCCCATCCTGCCCTGCCAGATGCCTGGTGGTGATTCTTTCCCACTGAAGGCTATTTGATGTGTGACCCAAAAAGAGGGAGCATTAACCCTCTGTGAACAGCACAGGTCTGCAGCACTGAATGTACTTGCTCTTTCCTGATACGAAAAACACTGATGAGCAAGGAAAAAAAGATACTTGAGGATAAAAGATCATTCTTTCTTATTAATTTCTTTAGTGGCAGGTCTCAGGCTCCTCGCACACAGCTCTCCTACCTGCCTGCTAAGAAATGCCTGATTCGGTGTTTGCATTGTTTTTCCCCAAGTCGCAGGTTTTGCTCAGTGAACTGATCCACTCTGACAGAAAGGATGGCAGGCAGTGGAGCACGTAGCCCCATGCAGGTCACCCAGAAAGCAGCTCAAAGACAGCCTTAGCCTCTGCCCTCCCTGTACTCCAGCAGGCCAGCCCTGCTGTCTGAAGCGATTTGGCAGAGGGCAGGAGTGCAGATTGGGCAGAGCAGTTGTTCCTCAGGCTGGCATTGTGCTGGTTTAGGTGAGATAATGCATCTTTTGTAGCCTGATTACTCTCAGGTTGGCTGAGGACTTCACTGAAGGAGACAAACCCAGAGAGATCCTGTTCATCTAAACAAAGTAAGAGGTGCTGTTTTCCGTTTGCCAGAAATTCAGGCAGGGATATGGAGCCAGCCCTGAGCGCTAGAACACAGTAATTGAAGCTTTAACACCCACCTGTAACCATTTCAGTTTTAGGCGATTGTGCTTTGTGGGGCATACCTTCAATTTGGTGGCTCAGGGATTTGCAAACAGTGAGTCATAACTCCCTGGGGTCAGAAATGCAGCTGCTGAGGCACCAGGCATTGAAAAGTGTTGTCCAAGATAAAAGCAAAGCAAACCTCACTGCCCACACACCCTTATCCTTCAAGGCTGAGTATCTTTGTCACCCTCTTCGAAAACATGCACTCAAAATTATACAGGCTTCTCGTGGTTGCCATTGATACAGAATTTACTTCTCCTTTTAGAGCAGACGAGGGGATTGCGAAAAATCTGTGACTTGAGAGAGTTGAGGCAGATAGATCTGAAGCTATTGTGCAGCAGCCTGTGCTTGCTGAGAGGTGGATGGTGATTGAGGAGGGAATTGCATTGCAGAAGGATCTTAGAAGAGCTGGCTAGACAATCCCTGGCCCTTCGCACTGAGGATGGACCTGTAGATCCCAGAGATCATGCATGCAGCCAGTTTGGTTCCAACCATGGAGCACCGTCTTTGGGACACCTTTTGGCACTGAGTCACTGCTAAGGAAGAAGCGACCTGCGAGTCACCTGTCCCATAAACTGTCCCACTCACAGTGGTCACGTGGCGCCAGGCTCCTGTCCCATGACACATTCTGGGTACAGCAACAGCATGACATGGCCACCTTTGCCACAAAACGCCTGGTTGCAGAGCTCACGTGGCTGGTCCACCCCATCATGCAACGCCCCATGCAGAGAGGAGCGGTGGCACGCAACCTGTGGATCCTGCAGAGTGTTCCAGGCACTGCCAGCCATCAGCCTGTCCTGCCTATCCCCAGGGCTTCAAAGCCACTAGCGTCATGAGCTGAGAGGTCTCGGGCACACCAGACCTTCACCGTGAAACCTTCAGAGCTTGGTAAGTAACAGCTTGCAGAACCTGCTGCTTTGGTAACACACTGCTCTAACAAAACCTTGATTCTTGAAGAAAGGCCAGTTCTGCAAAGGCCTGTGCAGTTCTGTGCTGGCTGTGGGCACCTCTCTCTGTACCTATTTTTATACCGTTCCTACAGTTTAAAAAACCTTTCAGAAATGTCCTTGTTTAGAGGGACCCAGATCTGACAAAGTAACTGACTCACTCTGGCCTTGGGGAAGTTACTTCACTCCCTGGATCATCTTCTCCACTTGAGTACTGAGAACAATCATATGAAATTACCCAGCATACCTCCAACGCAGCTGTAAAAAATTAATTGGCTGGTATTTAGCACCGGCTGTAAAAGTAGGAAGGTATTGGTGTTGTTGGAGAACCTCTGTAGGTGGGGAGGCCAGCTGGGAGTCCTGCAGGAGGCTCAGGTGATGGTCACTATTTGTGTGACAGCCTCTTGGGATTATGGTCATAAATAGGATGTAGATGCCTCTCTGCCCTGACCCCAAAGTCTGGACCATCAAAACACTCCTTTGCCCCTTGATGCTTGAACTTTCCATGGTCTTTGTCTAACTACGGTGGTGCCAAATGGGTAAGCACAAAGCTGTGTGGTGCCACCATGACCCAGGAGCGTGGGGTTGTTTCTCCCTGCCTGTCTTGTCAGGGCCAGTGTAGGCCCTTGTCTAAGGGGATGTCCTCTGTGCTCAGCATGTTGTGTATAACATCTGTAGGAGGCTGACTCAAAGGCAGAGCAAGGGATCCAATCTCAGGGAGTGAGCTGGCATCTAAGGGAAGGTGCCAGCATTGCCGCCTCCCAGTATCAAAGGGATCACAACCCTGCAGTGGTTTTGTGGCTCTGGCTGTTGAGCAGGGGGAAGCTGTTGAACAAGTCCAAAGCCCTGTCTGGTGTGAGGGGAGGTGGCAGAATCAGGCTTTGCAGCACTGCAGGTCAGCCCCCACCCACTGTGTGGGGCTAAGCATCAATGGCCGAATTTAGACCCTTTATCAGGGATTTGTTTTCTTCAGATGTTCAACCTCCAGCAGATGCACTTTATCAGTGAGTAGAGAGGGTGGTAATCCCTTGCGCTATATGCAATGTCCTCTGCACCTCTGCAGAAGATCAGATTGATTGGAGATCTGCCATGAGATAACGTGACTGCAGTTGCTTCCTAAGGTTAGTATCTGGTGATCAAGTCTTGTCCAGAGCTAGCTTTTTCCTTTCATGTGTTGCTGCTGTATGATTTAGAAATCAGCCAAGGATTGCAAAGATGAAGGCATTAGTAGATTACCGGAGTGGTATTTGTACTGCAGGCAGGGATTAGGGGGCAGGCAAAAGACTATGGCTGTACCCTTGCCAGTGGAAATGCATACGTGGTGATGCAATAGCAGAAGATTTCTAGTGAACAAAATGCCAGCAGAAGCAGGGTGAATCTGCTTTGGACAGGATAAATCAAAGGGTGACAAAGCTTGGAGTACAAAAGCAAGATATTTTGGGTTTACTGCATTTTAGTTCCCCTTTTTCATTTTAGTAAGTTAGATCATTATAATGGTAATTTGAGGAAGCCGGTCTGGAAAGCCAAAGGTGACAAGAGGAGAGCGTTGCATAGCTAGTTGAGAGAGGACAGCTTTGTGTAGGGATCTCCGGACAGTCGGTTTTCACTGGGCAGTACAGCCACTGTGGGATCACACTACGTCTTTCTGGGCAGAGGGGGAAAGGAGGGTCCCAGGACTGTGCCCAGCGATGGGGAGGAGGGACTGCAATGCTCTGAAGAGCTGAAGTATGCTGGACAACTATCAGAGGCATGAGCAGGCTCTCCCCAAGCTTTCAACGTCCCAGATGGACAGCGGTGGAGAGGCTGTGCGTCCGTGGGAAGAGGGTGAATGCATTAGGTGCTGTGGGGAATGTCAGATATTCACAGCTGATGTCAAGGATTTGTAGGTACCACAGCTCAGCCAACATGCTCCCTGGACCTCTCCGCAGGTCCTTCCGAAATCACCAACCAGCAGGTGTTTTGTATCCTTGCTATTTCTGGTCACTGTCCCATTTTATGGACTAAGAAGAGAAAGGGAGGGTCCCTTTTGGTCTAAGGACAAAAGCAAAGAGATGGTGTAAGACATACTATGTTTTATTGTCTCTAATTGGACCAGAAAGATTAGTAAATAAAGATTAGATATCACAAAGGGAAGAAAAGCAAAGCTGGAGACATTCTTACTTCCTGGTTTAGATGGACGAGTGCAATGGGTTGAGGTTTATGCACTGGAAAATGTCTTAAGACCTGCCACTATAACCTTTAGGGATGTTCACCTAAGTGAAGGTCCCTCAAAGGCAGAGAATGGGTTTCTTCAGAGCAATGTTTGTGATTGAAACCCAGTGCCAATCGTTCCCAAACTGATCCATTTTTAAGGGTTTTCATTGGGTTTTGGTATTATCGGGTGAGGAATACGGTTTTCTTCACAGGCTACTGAAACTATGTGTACTGGGCTGCTCACTTCACTGCACCATGCTCTGGTTTTTCCACGTTTATTCTGGTGGGGAGGTGTGTGGTGTGTGTCTGTATGGCCAGGCAAAACGCAAAAGCCACGGCTCGATACTTTCATTTGCCACTTTCTTACCGCTGTCTTTCTACTTTCATTCTGCCACTGTGAATGTACCTCTCATCGGTGCCAGAAGACCAGCGTCCAGCCCGGATAGCAAGGACCTCTCTGCTGACACTGGTCCCGCCGAGTGCCAGGGTTCGTGTGTTCTTCAAGGGAGGCAGGATCTTGCCTCGTCAGCCTGAGAAAATGCAGCATTCCCACAGAGGATCAGTAACTCACCACAGACAGCTGTTGGTCATGCCAAAAGAGCCGGCGACACGGGAACTTGGTGCGAGGTGATCCTCTACCTGACAAAGGTACGTGAAAGACGGTGCCAGGATCGCTCTGCAGTAGAGGAGGAAGGACATTTCACCCACAGTTTTTGATTGCTTTTCATATTGTGTAAAAAGAAAAGAAAAAAGGACAAGAGAGCTGAGGAACACTCTGTAACTCACCATTAATGTATGTTCATAACAGCCCAGCGTGTGGGACTCCCGTTACAGGAAAGGGACTGAGGCAGCAAATGTTCTGCCCCACCAGCTGCTGATGTGCCCCACAGTCCTGGGGCTGAGCTGAGAGGACATGTTCCTCTCCATCCAAAGAAATCATGTGTGCTTGGGAGGGTTTCCTCTGTCATTTCACTCATCAAAGCTTTTCCTCTTTTGTCCAGTCCAGGTTTCAACTGGTACCAGGTTCTTCTGCAGCTCTTTGCATCTAATGGGGCACCTTAAAAGCACTAATAAACGAGATGTTACAGGCTCCCCTCTCTTGTGAGATGGATTGGTTAGTGATACAGTCCTGCAGATAGAGAAATGAAGATACAAAACTGGTAATGAACTTTCCGGCACCATACGAGGAGAGCCCAGCAGCCCTAGCTCCCCTTCGCCTTCTCTTAGTCTGCATTTCAACAATTTAAACCAGCCCAAGGAGCAGTGGCCGTGTCCTGCCTCACCCACCCCTTCCCTTGCACTAAGCTGGCAGAAAATTTCCCCACGCTGCGTTTGTTGTTAGTTTTCAGCAGATTTAGTGCCGGAGTGACTCGGGGCAGAGTGAGGCAAGAGCTGTCACTGGCATAGGGCAGGAACAGCGTGACGGTGAGTACCTGACATTGGCTCGGGCTGGGCTGCCCTTTGGAGTGAAGGTGGCTCCCGCTGCAGGCAACACACGGGCTTCTCTGGGCAACAGAGATGCCAAACCGGGCTCAGGCACCTTCGCCACCTTATCTGACTTTTCTAAAGCAGGACACCCCGCCTGCTCTGCGGCAGATGCTCCTCAGAAGGGATTCTTGCCAGGCCCCACAGGTAACGACTTCAATGGCACACTTGCCATCGCTCTATTGATCTCAAACTGCTTTGCGAGCATTAATGAATCAAACCTTGCAGCATCTCTCCGAGGTAAGCGTTCCAGGTGACACACGGGGAAACCGTGTTATCCTGCAGAGGAGGCGAGCAATTTGCCTAATGATACGTGACAGATTTGTCTCAGGACAGAAGGAAGGACAAAGGTCTTCTGACTGCCAGTTCTGCCATCCCTCTGCAAACCAGCCCGTCTCAGGGCTGGAAGCAGTCTGCTGTATGCTGCTTCTTTTTAGTGTAGCTATAACTAGCTTCATTCCTTTTTTCTCTTTAATTAGATCTATAAATACTTTTTTTTTTCCCTTGGTTGCTTTAGTTTTTGCTTTCCCGAGTTCTCAAGTTAACGAAACCCCCAATATTCACGTGACTTGGATGAACAGAACATTCAAGTAATTGCTGAATAAGAAAATGAACTTGCTGCCAACATGCAGAGTAGAAAATATGGATTTCTTTTGCACCAGCAGTATGGTTATTCTCCCATGTATTAAGGTGCTGGAGAGTTTACATAGTCCTAGTTCACTTGCCTGCATTATTGATTTTGGAACTGGTTATGGCCTGACTAATCCACCTGAATACATCTTAAAATTGTCATATTTTACTGTCTTTCATTTTTTCCCGACAAATGCTGTTGCTGCTACCTCACTCCAGATCACAGCTGCAAATAAAAGATCCCAAAGAACAGATCTGTGCCCTTCTGTCTCCTTTATTTTTGAAAGCATGAAGTGGGAAAATTTCTCCAGTTGCTTCCTGCTCTCAGAGCTATCAGGAAAGGCCAGCGGCTGCGGCTGTGCTGCCGAGCAGACAGCAGCTCTGGTGCGATGGGAGGATGCAGAAGAGGCAGGTCCCTTCCTACCCCCACCTTCTGTGCCCACATGGGCATAATGGCTTGCATGGTACCACAACCAACACCCGGACTCCCCATGGGTGTGCCTGGTCGGGCCCTTCCTAGAATCACAGAATCGTCTGGGTTGGAAGGGACCTTTAAGATCATCAAGTCCAACCATTAACCTAACACTGCCAAGTCTACCACTAGACCGTGTCCCTCAGCACCGTATCTACTCCTCTTTTAAATAGCTCCAGGGATGGTGATTCCACCACTTCCCTGGGCAGCCTGGTCCAATGTTTGATAATCCTTTTGGTGAAGACATTTTTCCTAATATCCCATCTAAACCTCCATGTCACCATGTCAGGCCATTTCCTCCTGTCCTATCGCCTGTGACTTGGGAGAAGCGACCAACCCCCACCTCGCCACGTCCTCCTCTTAGGGAGTTGTGGAGAGTGATGAGGTCACCCCTCAGCCTCCTCTTCTCCCGGCTGAACCACCCTGCCTCCCTCAGCCGCTCCTCGTAAGACTTGTGCTCTAGACCCTTCACAGCTTCGTTGCCCTTCCCTGGACATGCTCCCGAATCTCAATATCTTTGCTGTAGCGAGGGGCCCACGCGAGCTCCCGGTTCCGGCGGGAGGCGCTAGGCGCCCCACAGCCGGCACAGGCCGCCGCCCCGCCGCGGCCTCGGCGACCCAAGATGGCGGCCGCGAGAGGGCGGTCACGTGACGCGCTACCGCTTCCCCCCCCCGCTGGCTGCCGGGCGGCGTGGTGACGTCAGGGCCAGCGGGAGGGTCCCCGTGACCGGAAGTTGTCGGGGGGGAGGCGGAAGTGAAAGCGGGGAGGCGGTTGGGCCCATTAAAGCCGACCGAGGCGAGCGGGGGGTGGCAGTGAGTCTCGGGCGGGCGCCGCGGCACACGCACCAGGTGAGGCCTTGCGGGGCGCCAGGGTTGTGTCTCCGCCGGGGGGCGGGGGTGGAGTCGCCTCACATCGGGGCCTGCAGTGGGGGTGGTGGCGGTGGCGGCTCCGCCCCGGCCCCCGGAGCCGCCGAGCGGGGGGGGGCTGCCGGGGCCCCCTCCGCAGGGGTGGGGGAGGCGTTGCTTTCGTGCCCTCCGGGCAGGCTCCGCCACCGGGGCCTGGCCCGCCGGGGAAGGGCGGTGTTTGTCTACCCTTCCATGGCGGTGTTTGTCTGCCCTCCTATGCCGAGCTCCCCGCCGCTGTGCTGGGCCCGGCCCGTCGCTGCCCCCGGAACAATAGAGCTGGGCCGCGGGGGTCTCCCCGGGAAGGGGCCCCCTCCGCGCAGCGCTGCGGGAGTTGGGGCGGGGGGGGAGGGATGCAGGCCTTTCCCGAGATGCGTGTTTTTTGAGGCCTTTGTGGGAGCCTCCGCTCCGGAGAGGTTTGAAGAGGCCCGAAGTGGTACCTCCCGGGGAGGAGAGCGTATTGTCTGTGACATGTGGTGCTCCTGCAGCTTCTTCTCAAAGCCTGAAGAGGCTTTGGGGCAGCTGGTGGCCGAAGGTGGCCTGAGCGCTGGCCTCTGGGGAGGCGCTGGGTTGGGGTGGTGAAATGCTGCTTTGGGTGGTCGGTGGATATGGCTTTTAAGATGAGCAGGCTGCCCTGGGAGCAATTAATGTGACAAAACAGGCGGCTGAAGAGACTGGCAGTTATTGCGAAAGTAGCTCTCTGCGTGTGTAAAGCCTGAGTCAGTTCTAAGAAGTATTAGAGTGGATGTTAGAAGTACTTCTAGCTGTGAGTGTATAATAAGGTAAATTAAATGATAGATATGTTATTAGTCTCCAGGTATATATAGATTAATAAATATGGAAATAACTAATTGCTTTCCTTAATGCAACTGAACCATCTTCCCTGTAAGTAGAGGGATTATTTTAATAGTAAAACAGCTCAAAAAAGCTTTCTTAGACTGAAGTAAGATAGGTAACCTCAATATCAAAATGAATATGTCTTACCCAGTAACTCAAAACCCTTTGAGTCAAAGCTGGAATTCTCAGTGTTATCTCCCTGAAAACTAAAAATACTTGCTGATAAGCAGAGCTGTTGTGATATGTATGTATGAGGGATTTTTTATACATAAACTGAGGACCCATGACAGAACAAAGTCCTTCCAACTGTAAGCAAGCTGTTCTTTGTTTGACAGTTGCCAATAGGGAAGCTTTAAAGCTTCCAGTTCTTGCGACTGGCTGGCCAGCTCTGGCCTGTGCCTAGCACTTTGTGTTCCGGTGTGGGAATTGGGGCTGGGAGAAGTGGAGAATTCTCATCTTGGGGGAATGGTATGTAACCGGCTGTGCCGCAGTGTTTGGCTGGCTGTATTTTAAAGGCTTACTTGTGGCTATACCATGTTCACAGGCTGTGGTGGTACCAGTAGTGTGTGATAGAAGCCGCAGCCTTGCCATGCTTCCAGTAGAGCCAAGCTGCTGGAGCCAACGTACCCTGTTCTCTCAGTAGCTGTGTTTGAGGTTAAAGTGGGTGGGGTCATTTGAATATTCCTTGTTAAATAATCAGGGCTTCGTCGCTGTACTTATTCAGGAAGAACAAGTATACTTGTCTCTTTTTTTTTT